>SNQJ01S0104511.1:0-30279 GCA_010110895.2 Picea sitchensis
CTTCAGGTTTTTTGTTTCAATTTCAGATTTCTGAAAACATGAAGATTCAGAAAAATAGGCTTAACAGAAGATGGTCTAGATACAAATAAGAAATAGTACCTCTTGAAATCCCTGAGGTAGATAATCTGCAGATCTGAAAATCTATTTCTGTAAGTCTCGTCTCCTTCTGATGATCTTTCCTGGATCTGTCACAGGTCTTCAATGGAGTCGCCACTGAATTTGTTCTTCATGGAGTCGCCAGATAGATGATTACAACCAAAATATGTCCAGGATTTGTCTATCATCAAAGCTGGATCTATGTCGTCTCCCAGGGAAGCTCAGCTTCAATCTCCTCTCCCCGGCAATGGCGCCATTTTGTTATCACTCCAAGAAACCCTTTGTGGTTGTAGACCAAAGGTGCTTGGTAACTTCAAGTAAAAATGTTTTTGTATTTTGTGTAAATGGATCAAATGGGATAACTCAATTAAAACATGGTACTCAGACAGTCAAGATGATAAACAAATGAACCAGTGCTCTCATGGATTGATAATCAGTAGATAACTTTAAGTGGGCGAAGAAAAAATTACTCATAAACCAGTACACATGTAGGGTCTAATAAACAATGAAGAAGGTGTTTACTAAGATATGAGCCAAACAATGAAATAACAGTCATTCAAGGCATGACAACTTAAGTAAAAATACAGAAAGAAGGTGGAAAACTGATATCAAAAGAGAAAGAAAAATGTGATTTAGTATTAGCATCAATGGGCCTGTTACATATGACATCCCTGTATCCAAAAATTGACCCCTTCATTCATCTTCCTTCTGTAGCTTTATAGCTTAACAATTCAGTTATTAGATCCTAAAACTATGGATCTGAATTTCGAGAAATAGTAAACAAACAGTATTTACAAAGAAATAGGAATAGATCCTCAAATAAGGTAAAGCTTTATCTGTTGGCCCTCAAAATGTGGTTGAAATCTGATGATGTGTAGCTCAGCCTCCCAAGGCTCTCTGAAATTCAAATTATGTGATGTGGCTCCCAAAACCCTGAAATTCTGCCTCTTTTAAAGATGGTAAATGACATTTGTACACCTTTTCTTCTCTTCAGTTTCCAAAAGTGGTTGATTAGATAGATTTGATAATTCATTAATGAAGCCTTAGAAGAGGTTTCAATTCATTCTCATGAAAAAATTTACGATCTGGACGAAAACCGTAACATTTTGTCCGTGACAGGCTTTCAAAAGCTTATTTACCGAAAAATCCACTCCTAAGCTGCTGAAAGGTGGCACTTTCAACAACTAACTAGCAAAATTTTCAGCGAATTAGCTGGTGAAAGGAGAAGATTTTCAAAATCAAATTTATCAGTCATAGAAAATCTGTTTTTCATGTATGAATAGTCGATCGACATCTAGAGAATCTATGCTTTCCAATGGTGTTTTCAAATATTCATTTGGAGCTTGGGAATGGATTGAAAAGTTCCCTGAAAGTTTAAGCATCATTCTTTCCATTTGCAATTCAAAACCCCAAACGGTTCTGCACACCAAACACTGTGATATGCTATTGGGCCGAGGTCTTGCGCTATTGAAAGCACTTGGGAGTCGGATCTGCTTTTTAACATTTGAAACTTTAACAAACCTTCGTGAACAATGTGTGATATGGAAGCAATGATCTGATTTGATGTTGTCAGCCTGGTAGTACAGCCTCTGTTCCTGAGTTGTTGAATTCGAAATTACCATTTCCGGCGCCATGAGTGTGCAGCATGCGTCACTGAATAAGATCTGCATCGTAATCCTATTTTGACGTGCAAAACTGAGTCTCCATCATTACCCATTTTCATCAGCGCATGATTTGGATTTTCATGACGTGGGATGATCGTATCATCATTTGCTTTTAGAAACGTGGATAACACGCACGTGATTCCCACTTTCTCCAGGCAACGGCCCGTGGAAAACGCCCCTTAGCTGTTGATACTTACCGCTTTCACCAGTGCATGATCCTGTGGAAAACCCCCTTTAGCTATTGAAAGTATTCACTTTCATCAACGCATGATCCTATAAGAAATGCTCCGTAGCTATGGAAAGTCATTACTTTCGCCAGTGCACAACCCGCGACAATGCTTCTTTGGATAATTGAAAATTAACACTTTCACCAGCACACAGACCTATGAGAGATGCTCCTTAGTTGTTGAAAGTCGCCACTTTCACCAACTAACACTCATCTTTTAAACACACGTTAGCTGTTGAAATCATTTTATGAAAAATTTAAAGAGAAGACCTTTATGGGTCATCTTATTTCTAAGACAAAATTACAAACCTAAGTCTTGCAGCTAGAAAAACTCAAAATCAATTTGAGAAAACTACCAATAGCCATGCTATCCCCCACAAAATGCGACCATAGGGACGGGTTCATTTTGGAAGCTAACAGGCATAATATGTTTTTTTCCAAATAACATGTACCTAATTGTGATTTGGCCCTTTCTTGATGTTTGGTATATCTCATACTTGATTGTAAGTTTCTTTTACTATTTTATTATTTATTAGTGATGGACACCAATATACTACTACCTAATGTACATAGAAATAATATGGACTTTATTATTTTATAATTAGTTCATTTTAAATTATTAAATAAAGTAATGTACATTAAACTTTCCTTGTAATATTACATGTACATAATAAAAATATGCATGAAGTGAATGATCAAGTTCTCTAGCTTGAAATATGCCATGTTATACAATTCACAATTTAGGAAAGCAAACAAACAATAAAGTGAGAGTCTCAAAATATAAATATGGGAGAAACAAATTTCTTTATATTAAAACACAAAAAATTATACTTTATAATGATAAAATATTTTCATTATTAATAATTATATATAATTAAAATATAAAATTATTATTATTAATAATCTAAATTAATTTCTACTACATAATTAAAATTTATTTTTATCAAAAGATAATAAATATGTATTATAAATTATTATTATTAAAAATAAAGATAATAAATTATTGTTTATTTTAAATTTATATTGAGGAAAAATGTATTATATTAAATAAAATGCATTATTTTATATATATTTATATATATACTCTGAATTTCTCATATACTTGTGTAATTTGTTTTTATTTTAAAGCTTTTTCTAAGGAAGAAGTGTTCTTACCTAAGAATTTTTAAAGTACAATCTTAAAGGTATATTATTCTTTATATTCATCAACACCTTTCAAAAAGTCAATTTTTCTTTCTCCTCAAGGCAAGAAATCACTAAACTTGAGGGGAAAAAAAAAAAAGTCATCACCCAAAACAAAGGAGATTGTTCTAGTGTAAACTCATTTTAATTGCAATATTTTCACAATTCCAATTAACAATAGTGATATGAAAACTTCCCTCAAATATTAAGATGTATCTTAATGTTATCTATAAATAGATTTTTGTAGATTTTGTTCAAGACATATAATAGGTCTTCATCAAAATAGTGAACCAACCTCAAATATGATCATTTTAATTGTAATATCTTTATGTTTATCATTAACAACATTAATATGAAAATTCATCTCAAATTACTTCAGCATTCTCATTCGCCCGCTTAAAAAATATACTAGTATAAAACATATATGTTATATGTTTTAAACATATGTTATATATATAACATATATGTTATAAAACATATAATATATATGTTATTTAAATATTATATATAAATATATATAAGTTATAAAACATATAATATATATGTTATAAAACATAAGGATATATATAGAGAGAGAGAGAGAGAGAGAGAGAGAGAGAGAGCATGGCATGTTTAATATATATAACATATATTTTATATTATAATATATATATATATATATATATATATATATATATATATATATATATATATCCCCCGGATGGGGTGACAAGGGATGACAGTAATATGGAGGCGCCTAACGGAATATTTAATGGGGCACCTACCCCGCCAGGGATGCTATTAAGGCCTTGGTTCCCACGGCCAACGGACACCGATGGAGCTCCTCGCATATAAGGGAAGGCCACCTGCAGCATTATGCGTTCTTGGCGCTAATACTGGCAGCCACAAGCGTATTCATCCTCTTGAGCGGGACCTCCCACGCGTAATTCAATTTGTTTCGCCAGGCAATACCGCTAGTAAGGCTCTCGCTTCTAGTCTTCCTACCATGCCACTGCAGGTAGACCTCGGCCGAGGTGTCAGTTGGTGCATGCAACGGATACATGAAGGGAAAAGGCACCATATTTCTCTGCATATGCTCTTATTAAGGAAAAGTGAATCGGCGCTTCTAATTATAGCAAAATCCCACCGTACCAACTATCGCTGGAGGAGGACCTCGCCCATCACATCTACTACCGGATTCTCTCCAAGAGTCGACTGCTCGCTATTCTGACAATTGGGATCCTCCGAACAGCTTCGGCTACATCGCCAACCGCACTCAATTTGGGTGATTCTCCTCTCATCTCCCACCATAGCTCCGGTAGATTTCACAAAATGCCTCTGGAGGTGAGGAGCCACCTAATCTGATAGCTAGAGCTTAAACGTTAGAGATTAAAACCAGTTGCTGGGCAATGGAGGTCAGGAGGCACAACGTAGCCAATGTCATACGCAGCAAAGTGAGATGACGTCGGGCTGCAAGGAAGCAGGATCTAGGTGAATTCACCATCGCCACCGTTCCTGCATCCAAAGCACCTAAATTTGATTTTTGAAGTACGCAGCCTCGTGGACGATCAAATATTCGAATGCGGCGAATACCAAATGCTTCTTCTAGATACGCGGTACGCAAAATTTACCTAAAGCTACAATTCACGACGCCTACCGCCCCATTACGCGCCAAGATCCCTTCATTCCTATCAATGGCGTAACCCGGACCGAATAGGTTCCTCGGGTCTTCCCTATGGTCTCCATGTTCTTTCGCTATTGTTTAACAGAGCCATAGTCATTTTAGCCTAGTTAGCTCTTAGCACAACCTTTCTTTCATCGTTACATACCGGATATACACCTGTTTCCTCGAAAGTAGGGTATAAACATGACGCCTCTTAATTTTGTATGTCACAGTGGGTGCCAATTGTCTTGGTTTCCTGTATAGGCAAGACATCTGGAATATGTATGCTAAATTTCTCTCCTTTTTGAAAGCTCAATATGACAGGGGTTTTGCTCCTTTTATTTAAAATATATATATATTATAACATATAATTTATATACCTCGATGGGGTGGACACGACACCGAAGTCATATACATGGACACGCATCTAAAGAGTCACTTTGGTGTTATTTACCATGGATGGCAACCAATCTACCCATTAGCATTATCAATGGGGGTCACCATCGCGAAGGGATCATAATGACGGCGAAGCCTCACGTAATTCATTTATCCTCTCGCGAAGTTCGCATCAGCTCGCGGATTTGGAAGGACAGATTTCAATGGAGTCTAGTTATGAGTTTTATTATGAGCCAGAACAGAGCGAGTTTGCTATGTCAATCGCTCGACCGTTCACCATTTCCTCTATGCACTTTGGTGAGGCCTACCAGGGATTTTGGTTTTCGGGGAAAACTAGTCTGAGACGGCTTGCTCGGGACTTGCAATTGCTGCTGTTCTCGTTCGGGGCTTTTAGCCTTGCGCTGCATTTTCTTGGTACCTTCATTCACTACCCAGTTTCAATGGTTCGAGAGCATGCCAAGTCTCGTCGGGGCTCGGCCTCGACGCCATTGCATGCAGTCATTTGGTGAAGAAGTAATCGAATGTGCTTCCTCTTTGGCATCCCTAATTCTTCGTAAAAGCACGAGAAGAAGGGCTAAGGTCGCCGACACCATTGTTGAGCGTATAGTTACCGGCAACAAGAAGTTGGGTCTTATTTCTAATTTGAGTAATGTGAGGGATGCCGAGACCGAGGTCGCATTGCCCACTTTCATAGTGGAGGAGGAATCATTCTATTGAGACTTACATTGAGGCGCTTCCGAGCCATGTGGAGAGCGCCCGTCAAGGCTTTGATAGAGAAGATGACGCCCAGTCAGGACATTGAAGAAACTCCGTCGGGCTTAATTTTGCCATCGCTTTCACGAAGACTACGGAAAATGAGGTTAGCTGGAGCGTAGAAAGGTAGCGGCCTAATTTGATGGAGAGGAAATGGATTCGACCTGCCCTGCATGGTTCGGTGCATGGAATGCATGGTTTTCTCTTAGCACGAACACTGGCCTTGGTCTTCGAGCCACCGTGAGCACCGGCGTACATGGAACTCAGACGCCCTTGGCGAGCCGCTAGACATTCTCCTCGGCGATTCTCCGTGAAATTCACCAAGATAAGTGTCCCCCGCGCAGAGTTTGCTATTCCAACAGGGTACACCCTGGCATGGGTGAAGGTGACGACGCGAACGCAATATTAGGTTTTAATCGCTTTTACTTTTAGTTTACTTCTTTCTGTTTCCATAACTCTGGGCCATTAGCACCTATCCCGTTTCCTTCAGCGTGATGTGGGCTTCAACTATATGTATTATTGCAAACCGCTATCACTCTTCGCCATAGCCTAGTTTCCTGACACCAGTATTTTTGGTGGTTTTGGAACTTACGACTCCGTATTTTGTCTGGGTTCCTGCGGTTTATCTAATATAGAAGGTACCACCCTCTTTTTCTTAAAAACATATGATTTATATATATATATATATATAACATATATTTAGAGCATATAATGTTTTATATATAAAATATATGTTTTATGTGTTTTATATATAAAACATAATATATATAAATATATGATTTCATATATAGTAGTATATATGTTTTATATATAAAATATATTTTAAGGTGTTTTATATGATGATGATGATGGATGATTAATATCCACTAAGATTTAATTAATATGTCTATTAGACCTTAAGAGGGTTAGTGATTACTCTGTATGATTCTTAGAATTTTGTTTCTGTGTTCTAAAAGCATTAAGAGAATCTTTCCAAGATCACCATATTTTTGTTGAGTTAAGAGGTTAGGAAAATTGGTAGTGTGATACACATTTTGAAAATGAGATCTAATATGGGCACAGGCTGGACAATCTAAGAGGAAAATGTTTTCATCTCAAACCTCTTAGTGTCCCAAAGGTGACATTAATTCTTTTTAATCCCATGGCATTTTAGGAATTGACGGTGACACACTCTTTCATCCTATTTCATTTTAGGAACTCCTAATTAACGCCCAGCTTCACCTATGGAGCTCTCTTGTGAAAATTTGTTCTCATCTTAGCAATGCTTATTTCTTTCACACTGCAAAACAAATAGATAATTTTGATCTCTAGATTAGGGTTGATTATATATTTATAATACCTTAATTTTGTTTTTCCTCCCAACTCCCTTTATCACACCACATTTTTTCCCTTAAATTCTTTGATTTGACGCTTTTTAATAGTATCTTTATTTCCTTGCAAAACTAGCTTCCTTCCATGATTCCCCAATACTTAGCCAAGATCAAAGGCCTTATGCCATCCCTGCTTGAGTTGATGGTGGTCAGATTTGACTTTGGAGCCAATTTTAGGTAACCCCTTGTTTTCCTCGCTTAACTTTGTTCTCATAACATTAGGTAATCTAGTCACAATACATTCTTTAATATATATTTTATATATCATATATGTTATATATATATAAAAAAAAAAAAAAAAAAAAAAACATATATATAAATATAAAGTTTGAATATATCTATCAATGAAATCTAATGAGATCTGAGCCAAGCCTGACTCAAATTTTATTGACAAATATATATTCAACCATAGATTATACTAAAAAATATATATGTTACATGTTTTATATATACATAACATATCATACATTTCTTATAAAGCATACCCACTTTTAATTCCCCTTTAATATATATAAAACATATATATATATATATACATATATATACATATATATATACATATAGTTTGAATATATTTCATCAATAAAATTTGAGAGCTTGCTTTAGATCGCATTGACGGATAAATTCAAACCCCATATTTTATATATATTGTATGATATACTCTATATATATTTTTACATATAAACATATATCATGTATGTTTTTATATATGTACCATACATGTTATATATGTTATAACATAAAACAGCATATATGTTTGAATTTTTTATATACATTAATGAATTTGTTTTTTGTTGCACCTTACATAAATTTTAATTTTTTATAATTTTAAATGGACTTTAATTTATTTTGTTAATTTTCAAATTTTATATTAAAATTTTAATTTTAGGTAATGTGTTTAAAAATGTTTGGGTTTTTTCCATTTTTTAATGTGTTTTGGCCATAATTTTTAATTGTTTCTCATTTTCCTTATTTTATATATATATTTTAATTTTGGTTTTTTCCCTTTAATTTTGCATTTTTCAGTTTCTTTTTAATACAAATCATTTTAAAATGTTTTTTTTTAATTTCACTCTTTTGTTTGTTATTTTTTAGTTTTTAATTGATCCACCAGGCTCTGACAAATTTTGCTAGTCTAAACCCACTGTCCAGTCTAAACACACCCATCTAAACCAACCACCATACAGCACCACTTAAATAAAGAAATGGTGTACAACATTTTTAACATTGATGGAGCATTTGAGAAAAAAATAAAAAATAAAAAAAATGAACAATTTCAAAATAAACAAAACAAACATTTAGTAAAACAAAAAGTGGAAACCATGTACTCAAAAATTTAAAATATTAAACCACCTGTAGAGTGGGTGCTACCAAGAAGCAAATTCATTTTAAAAACAAGGTAAAAATCCTGACCCCCCAAAAAAAACGAGAACTATGTATGTAGAGTTCTCATTAAGTTGGTAACTATGTTAATAATATTTATGGATGGAGGAAAAAAAATGTGTCTTGGAAAATGCCACAAAAGTTCAAGTTGTTTACCTAGTTATCTATAGAAAACAAAATAGATACCTGGGATAACCTCCAAAGAAAAGGATGGGTTGGTCCCAACATATGCCAACTGTGTTATAGCGATGAAGAAACATTGTCACACCTCTTTATTAAGTGCCCCTTCACATGTCTTGTATGGGACATAATCACTCTTGATCAAAACATAAACATTTTTTGGGATGGGACTTCTATATCTTCTTGCTATGATTATTGGACAACCAAGGAACGCAAGTTAAAATATCTCCCATCGTTGGTATGTTGGTTTGTCTAGTTGGATAGGAACTAAAAAGTTTTCATAAATGGCCTCCCTTTTGCATGCATTGTTGCATATAAAACATTTGGCATGTTCAAAATCTAGAAAGTTATACACCCAAGTAAAATGGTAAAGCAGATAAAAAATAGACCACATATCTCAGAGAATACACCTACGGGGTGGTTTGATGAAGCAACGCAACCCAATGGAACATTGAATGGAGCAGGAAGCTTGATCAAAATCACAAAAAATTCTATATATAGATGGACTTTCAACTATGGCCCGGGTAGCAACACCAGGGTAGAATTATTGGGCGTCTGGGCAACATTACACTTGGCTTCCAAATTAAACATTGAGGCCCTACGAATTCTCGGGGATTCCAAAATTATCATAGAATGGTTGAACAATAAGGGTAAGCTACAAGCCATCTCACTCTTGGCTCGGAAGGATAGAATTAGACTGCTACAACACACTTTTAGGAAGCCCAGTTTTAAACATATTTACCTTGAGAACAACAAGGAAGCAGATCTTCTTTCAGAGGCAACACTTAAGAAAAACGTTGGCATAATCTCCTACAGTCAATGCGTTGAAAGATATGAGGGCCCCACTCATACTCTAAAGATATACTAGGACTTGCAACAACAATCCTTTTGTGGACTTTCTAGCACAAGCAAGGAAATATCATATTCTACTGTTTTTTAGTATATGTAAGAGCTATTACTATGGAATTTACTCTTTTTTTGTTATCTTAAGACATTTAGCAGTTTGTATAACTTTTATTCCAACTTTTCTCTTTCACCTTGTAGTTGGCTGAAAGAGTACTTTAGACGAAAGATATATTTGTTAGTGGATACTTAGTGAGAACAAATTATATATTAATATAATTGAGAAATTTTTATGTTGGAAAAAAAAATCTATATAAAAATGCAGTTGAACAGTGCCATATATCCTAAAACAAAGTAAATAAAAGCATTTTATCGTTTGGTCATGGATAATCCCAACCTCCTTCATCTCCATCACTGGTCTAACATGGTTTGCATGGGTGGCAGATAAATTTTCGCTATTGGGGGCAAAACCTATCACCTGTGCAAAATCTTCCTACTGATCAAACCTATTAATTTGACCTTGCTCCAAGGATGGAGCGTTATCAGAAGTTGAACTGAGTATTCCTTCTGATCATTCCTTCTGACCGACTTCTGCTTGACGTTTCCTCCCCAGATTTATCAACTGTATATCTAAAGAGGCCTCTGGGATAATGACCCACCTTACTAATGTTTGAAGAAGGCCTGGGAATTTCAGGAAGAGGTGCTTCACCCTCCAGTATTTGGAAAACATGGCGCATTCCTAGTCTGCTCTCCGGGTCTGGGTGAGAACACAACAACCCCAACTTCAACACCTTCTCCATATCCCACACATCATATCTATCCTTCTTCATCTTTGTATCCAATGCCTCCAGGAGCCTTCCCTCCGTTTAAATCCCCCACGCCCACTCCACCAAAATTATTTGCTCGACGTCCTTCAAGGGATCCATGGGTCTCTTCCTGCAAGCCACCTCTAACAATAAAACCTCGAAGTTGAACACGTCTGAGCTCAACATAGATGTACCCGAACGTTCCTACATCATCAGTGGTATGCGGATTCTCATTGTGATCATACAACCGAGCTAGGCCAAAGTCTCCCAGCTGCCCATTGAGCTCTAAATCCAGTATCACATTGCTTGACTTGATGTCTCTATGGATGACCCTCTTCTCCCATTGCTTGTGCAGATACAACATCTCAGCGACCATGCCCTTCAAGATCACGTACCGTCGATGCCACAACAGGATTGTTGTCTAACTCTCGGAGATGATTTTATCTAGGCTGTCATTGGGCATGTAGTCATAAACGATGAATAGTTGCATATGCCTTTGGCACCAACCCCGAATATGAACCAGGTTCTGGTGCTCTAGGCGACAAATTCTCAAGATCTCTAAAATTCCCTCCTTGAGCTCCTTTGTTATGCATTTCACTGTGACCTCCTCGCCATTGCTGGGGAGAACGCCCTTGTAAAATTTGTCGAAACCCCCTTGCCCCAAAATGTTTTCGTCCTGGAACTTGCTCATGGTGATTATTAGCTTCTTGTAAGTGATTTTATGGGGCTAGTACTCCATCTCCCATTCTTCGATCATTTCTCCATACTTCTCTCTTATGAAAAAAATGGTTGCAACAACCAACGAGAAGAAAAGCACAGTGGCCACGGTGACGCTGACTATGAATCCTCGGCCCAGGAGTTTGGAATACATGTTCGCAAAATAAGGGAGACATAATAGATTGATGGGCGTCACCATGCCTTGGGTGTTGAAGCTCCACGTGAGAACGTAATCACCTTCAATGAGGTTCCTCGTGGTCATTGAAAAGCCAATGAACATCTTCTCTCACAGAATGTTGCCCAGATCGATTTTCAAAGATATCAATGACTTATGTGGTCTCAGCGAGCCTTCCTACATGATGGTAATGTTGAGATGACTTTGAGGATGATTGTAATCGATCCAGGCCTATATGTTCCATCCACTCTCGAGGTTCAATCCATGGAATTTGTTCTCTCCATTCCAATACCCGACAGGCTTGGTCTACATCGAGATGAGGCTTTTGATGTTCACACCCACGTGGTTTTCGTCGGGGTCATTGAATTCCACACCATTGATCGTATCAAACTCCACTGTGAATAAGTAATTGTATGGCTACCCGTTGCTAGTGAGGTTAAACAAGCCCAGATAGTGGGACGACAAAACGTCGATGAGAGATTTGTGGGGCATCATGATGAAGGCTATTCCATGTCCATCTTCGGCAGAGGGAGGATGCACCATGGAGAAAACAAAGTTAGTGCTAAACGAGGAAAGCATCTCATTGCTTTTCATCTGCACGAGAATTGAATAGAGCGTCTAATCGAGCATGGCTTGTGATTGGTTTGTGAGGACGAGCATGGATTTGGATCCGATGTAATGTCCCCATATGCTAGTGTAATTGAGTTTCTGTGGGATAGGGTGGGCTAGTGTAATTGAGTTTCCATGGGATAGGTTGGAGAATAATTAAGGGAACATGGATTTGGAGCCGATGTAATGTCCCTATATGCTAGTGTAATTGACTTTCCGTGGGCTAGTGTAATTGAGTTTCCGTGGGATAGGGTGGGCTAGTGTAATTGAGTTTGGGTGGAAGGGAACATGAAGAATGACAAAAAAATAAGTCAAATGAGGTTATTATCCCACATTCATAAGAGAAGGAATGAAAAATACAAGTTGAAAATATAAAATAAAAGAGAATAAAAGGAGTTTAGGATATTCTTGAAATCATTCATTTGGAAAATAAATGATTTTAGAGAGCTCTTAAGGAAAGAGTCTAGAGTATTGAAAACCCTCATTTATCTAATGATTTTAAGAAAAGAGTCTAGAGTATTGGAAACCCTTTCCCTAGTCCTATAGAAATTTCTGATTTATCATTGTGCTTCATCCATATTGTGTTTATTTCCTTTAGAAGAAGAGAGGATGGGCCCATATTCTAGATGGGCCCCATATTCTAGCCTAACAGAGTATAAAACGAGTTCTTCTTTCTCTCAGTTCTGGCTCTTCATTATTAACTGAGCTTCCTTTAGAAGGAGAGAGGATGGGCCCATATTCTATATGGGCCCCATATTCTAGCCTGATAAGACGAGTTCTTCTTGCTCTCAGTCATCTTCTGGCTCTTCATTATTAATCGAGCTTACATTTCATGTGCTCGACACATCTACCTTGATTTGTGAGTGTTGTGTACGATTTCCAGAGGAAAGGGGTCACTCCTTTCAAGGAATAATCAAAGGAAACGTGGGTTTGCTGAGTTATTCCAACCTGAGCATGATTTCCTTGAACCTGGGCAACATATTTGCAAGCTGGATGAACTAAATTACTTGCTGGTCGATTTGCTTCAAAGGGGGATCCTACTAGAATTGTTTGTTGACTGTTTGATTGTTATCTTAAATACAAGGGGAAGTTGTTGTCTCCTATTCTCACCACTACACCTATATACTTCAGCTTGAAGAGAGGAGTTCAGAACATCACATTTTTGGGTTGGGTAGCAGTCTCGCTGAATATTGAGAATTTTAGGAGGTAGGATTTATATATTATGGCCTAATAATTGCATACACACTGCTTACATCCATTATAGTAACTATCAAACAAGTAAAACACTTCATCAGTCAGCGAGAAACCTTTATCATTGAGCATAACCCAAAGAACACGAAATATCAGTGATTGGAATATTACAGCCGATGACTATAGCCTCAGCTTCCAAGATCAAGTGGGTTCCATTCAATCCATCAAAGATGAAAGTGGTATGTGGATGATCCTCATGGGCTTGTGCAGGAATAAATGGTGTGAAAAGGGAGGTGAAGGCTACCGAGAGAAGGCGCATCATTAATCATTTCTTTGGGTGGAGCTAAATTCCTTCTCGGAAAGAATAAATAGATGATGGATATTAATATGTAATCAAGTAATCTGAAGTCTCACAGTACATTGGAAAGGTGCACTAAATCTTCGAAATAGACTTCGGTGTTAGGTGCAACTACCATTCAAAGATTTGTTAGCTTTGAGCATGATTCGAAAATCTTGCAAAGAACATTGAAGGAATACTTTTCTTATTGTAAAATTCTTAACAGCGAACTTCTCACCACAGAAATTTCGCACTGTAAAATTATTAAATTTGTCTTTTCAATGTTCTTGTCTGTTCTCGAATACCAACCACGGAAGTTTTACGAAAAAGGATTGAAAGAGGATTTATGACGGAATGACTTCCGACAAATAAGATTCGACTTACTAAGGAAGGAAAGAGTAGTAACACGACAATGGATTTCAGGAAATAAGACTTGTCGTATTGAGGAATGAGATAGGAATAACATGGGATCGACTCCGAATAAATAAGACCGCGTAGTTCCTTTTTTCAGTTATGTTTAGTATATATTTTTAATTTTATTGTGAGATTGGTTTAAAACTAGCACAGCTGCAAATTTGTGGCTAGTGAACGCTGAAAGGTTTCAGCTGGCCAAGATTCTAAATAGTTTATATGTCTATTGGTTGTCTGGTGCGAAATTGGGTCAAAATAGCCCAGATTCTAAACAATGTATATATGTCTGGTGCGAAATTGGGTCAAAAAAGCAATCAAAATGAGTTCTTTTTTCTGGACTCGAGGATGCATCAGACTCACAACTGTGACCCATCCAACTCATTGTGACCCATCCAACTCAGAACAACCCTCTACTCGACTTGGTTTCCTCACAGAGAGGACTCAAACTCAGAGGAGTCTGAGAAAATTTCTCAATTTCTCAGTGTGTTAAGTTGCTGCAAAACCCTAAATTTCTTTGCGTGCTAAGGTTGTTCTTAAACCCTCTAATACCTTGGAACAATTCTCTTCTGGGGTATTACTTGAATAATTGGGGTATTCACTGTAAATTTGGCTATTTTGAAGGACGGAACATTACAATCTTACTTCCAAATATGGCCTATTACACAAAGGATACAAATAACTAGATTCTAATGGCAGCTGCCCTCGTTGTAACAGCCATAGGGCAGAAACAGAGAAGAATCCAAAACATGCATTTGACAGTTTGAACAATCTATGCTTCTCACAATATTTAGGTAATAAATAATGATTTTTTTTTGTAAATGAAAACCAAAGCAATCAACCATTTGAAGATAACTTCTATAAAAACGATAATTCAGCAAAACTTGGAACACAGAGATAAATAGAAAACCATAACAAAAGATTCAGTATAATTTTTAAGGACAAGGGAAGGTTATTGCATACAGACCTCATAATCCTTTGAAATACGCTTGAAGTTACCCTCCACCTCCTTCCTGTTGTTAGGGTTCTTATCCGGATGTCACTTCATGGCAAGCCTGCGATAAGCTTTCTTGATGTTTGGATGCACCACTGCCCACTTTCAGGGTCGCATATTCTTCCCCCATTGTGCTTATTGTGCTCATTCCAGAAAAACAGAATTAAACCACAAACAATGTCACAAGCGCGTTGAGTATTCAAAGACTCAATGAATGCAATCGAATAAAAACCTAAGAACTTTGAAATAAATATCCAGTTCCCCTCAAATAAACATCTGCCACACTTTAAATCCCAATTTGATTTGTAGATCTAGGACAAATAACCCTACTATGAACCATTTGCACTTTAATCCTTCATCACTGAAAGGAAAAATTCTATTAAAAATCGCTCATGCATGTAAACTGAGACCCCATGCAAACTCAAAATCCCCACAGGCCAGACGAGACGAGCCATGCAACACCAAGATAGTGATCACTCGATCAACACTCCAAAGAAATTAACAAAATTCACAATTTTGTGGCTCAAATCTCAAATCAAACGAGAATTGAATGAGAAGAAATGCTTGGGTTTCCAGTTGGCGAAGAAATCACCTGATTTGAAATGCCAGAGTTGAATTTCAAGGTGATTTCATGATTCTGAACCCAAGCTTTGTAGGCGATCCGCCATGAAATACAAAGAGCCATGGTGACTCGAACCGTTGTTATCGGACAAATCGGTAGGTGCGGACACTAACTAATCTCCCTAGATCCCCCTGAATCTAGAACAAAACAGGACAGGACATGACTCTTTCCCTAAGATGTAGTCATCGAATCTACTAAAGAGAAGGAATAAGTGGCATACCTTGATATCGCTTCCTTAGGTCTCTGTTGTTCCCGCTTCACGCCAGTGCTCTCGTGAAGTCGAGTCCAAGACAACACAAACCAACCAAAGTGAAGATAACAAAGTATATTCAATGTCAACTTATGCATATGATCAAGGAGTTACATAATAAAGTAAGAGTGACTTTATGTGAAAGGGACATGTCGATGTACCATATTAATTGAAAGTAGAAGATACAACCTGATCGCCTTGATGTCACAAGCTTCCTTTCAGTGACTCTTGATTCCAACACACACACTTGCTCTGCACTTGCATGAAGAAGATCCAATTCCTCTTGATAGACCAAATAGAGTCTTCAAACTTCTGTCTAAGCAAGGTTCTTCACACAATTCTTTCACCAATTCTTCATTCAATCTTGCTTAACATTTTCCATGAGAAAAATTTCAATATATAGGAGAAGGAGAGATGGTTACATGGATGAGGATGATCCCATAAAATCTAAGAAGTCAATAGAATGACAACCATGTGAATGCCAACTCATTTTCTAGAAGATTCCCTTCTAGAACCCTCGAGACCTCTTCTCCTTTCCAAGCTTAAAAACAGGTTCGCACCCTATGTATGGAGAAGACTGCGAGAAGTTTTCACCCTAAGTGTGGGTGGCCTACGAGAATGAAGGATTCTCGCACCCTAGACCATAGGAAGCCTGCGAACTCATCTTAAAAATATGTTTTTAGAAGAAGACAAGAGCCACTTTTCTCAAGCAAGAGGTCTTTTTTGGGAGCTTGAATACATCACTGTTGAGACATCACCAAAGTGACCAAAATCATGTGTAATAGAATGACCCCCAAATTATGAGGCCAGAACTTGTGACAGTCAAAATAATTTGTAAACTGCGTGTGTGTGTCATAAACCAGGAGCGCACCTAATCGAAAACCTACAAACAACCAAACATCTACAGAATATAATACCAATTCTAAGGTAGGCATTCTCATACTCAGATCACAGATGGATGACATCATGAATGTAGGTCATGGCCACCAATCATACATTGTGGATCAATGCCATCAAAATACTGCATATCCACCAGGAATACACTGTGGATCTATGTGAGAAGACTTAAATTAGGACGGCATAGCCACATGACATACAAAGTGTATCTATGTGCTGATGCAAATCATACATACTCCATCGCAGCCTGGATCAAAAAGATGAGACCCAAGGTCTTCACACCCGTCACCGGAAAGTACGAATCTAGCCATGCGATTACATTTGTTGAAGTCGAACATGGTAGAAACCACTTGATTACCGGTCATTGATGAAACCGTTAACAAGTGCGAGAGAAATCACCATTAATGTCAATGACTCCCAAGGTATACTAATACAATCCAATGAATGTGAATAAATGAGCTGAGGTCAAACAGTTGATGGAACTTCCCGATCAAGGGTCAATAATGAAAACCCACTGTTGAAAGCGATGAAACTTGCCATTGAGGCATGCAAGTTCCAAGGTACCAGATAATTTCTAAGTCTTGTTTCCGGATAATGAGTTGGAGTCGACGGAACAAGACTCATCATCGGAGGGTCTTGATGTATCCCTCATCAATGACACGAAATAAGTAATAGATTTTGAGGATGAAATAGAGTATGAATATAGGTTGAAACGGACACAGGGAAGGCCGACATAGTAAGAATGGACAACTACAGATGGCCGACTCAATAGAGGGCTTGGATGAACTACTCTTGAACAAACGAATGACACGACCAAGGACTTGGCAGCACTGACTCAGAGACGACCCAGGATATGACCTTGTAGCAAGTCAAATGAGAGACAAATGAATTTCTCAAACCAGCTTAAAATGATGAATAGGGGGTGTCATGTTCAAGAGCGACGCTTACTGCCATTAATATGAATACGAAAACACATCCCTTTCTGAAAATTTCCCCCACCATTTCTGGTGATTACCTCTTTATTTTTACGCAAGCTTGAGGAGGATTACGGGTCTTTCGATGTTTGTTTAACGAGTCCAAAGATAGAAAACTCGGGGGTTTTTCATGTTTTGAGAGTCTAAAAAACACTTAAAGAGAACTCTCTTAGTTCATTTTTCATAAAATAGTTCGACAGGACCGAAAAAGTGATAAACTATCGCCCATCGAATGTTTTGTTTAGATACTTTTACGAGCGTGAACAGAACAAGGTCGCTCGGCCATCTTTTCATTTTTATAGAGTGTGAAAATAGCTTAAAGGATACTTCCTGCGTTCGTCATTTTCATGTGACCATGACGAGTATGAAAAGATGAGAAAAGTATACTCAGTTACGTTCTCATGTATTTTCGAGTGTGAGAACGAACAAAGACTGAGCTCGAGGTTTTTCTAAAAACCCTAAAAAACAGTCGTACCTGCGACGAAAAAGAAAAAACATCCGTCCTCTTTCATGTGGACTTCAAAGTTGTTATATTTGCAAAAAGTCACACTCATAAGACTATTAGGCATTAGATTTTATAGACAAAACAATATAAAAAATCAACTAAAATGGTAAAAAGTGAATAAATATGGGCAAAAAGGGCATTTACCATTTCATTGTGATTTTGCCAAAAACTTTTCCCAATACACCTCATTTTCCCCCAAATTTTGTTGCTCGATCACGGTAGGTACAAGTGACCATTTGGCAAACTGTCTCCGTCAACGAGGTAAGCTCTTGATCTTCTGCCTTTTCCATGGTTTAGCTTTAGTTTTATTTGGCAATTTTCAAGGTTTTAGGTTCATTTTAGGGGCCACAACTTGTGCCCAAGCGTTCTTGTAGGCTAGCCATGTGGGGCCTATGAGAATCTCGCACTGTGCTAAAGGGGCACCTGCGGGGGCCAAAAAATGAAATTTAGCTTTGATTTTTGCTCAATAAAAAATGTGCCAAGTTTTGAAAAAGTTGCTGACCTTTCTCTCCTGGATCTTGTGCAGGTGTTTGATCATCACAATGCTAGAGTGGCGAGAAAGAGAACATGAGGAAGACGATGCTATTGTTGGAAATGACCCAGGTACAGTCGCTGCCCTCTAGGACTGTGGGCTCTTTAAATTCTTCGGGATTCCAGGTATGAGAGTCCAACTTAGATTGTTGGAATACCTGGTCCATATGTGGGATGTGGACCAACAATTGTTTCACGTGGGGGTCCACACATTGACCCTAGATATCGAGGATATCTATTTTCTAACAGGGCTATCACGATGTGGTTACCACGCTAGCTTGACCAGTAGCCTAGGTGGCACACTCCCTATGAATGAGTATTGTCGCCGATACTATGTTCCTGAGGCAGAAAGAAGCAAGGGTAAGGTTGCTATTTGGGGGGCCCAAAACTTGACCCTACGAACCATCTCGTTCACTATAGCATGCATGGATGAGAGCATAGCTCCACAGATGGCTCTCCAAAGTTACTTCCAATACGCCATAGAGTGCACAGAGCCCCGGGTCTTCAACTGGTCGGATGCAGTTCTCTGCAGTAGGAAGAGGCAGTTGACAAAGTGTAGAAGGGGAAACTTGAAGCAGATTGAGTATGGATCACTTTTGTTGTCCTTCTTCCTTGAGAGGGTTCCACTGCTGCGATTACAAGTTGACTGGGGTTTACCAACCCCACAGGATCCGAGAATACTGAGGTGGTGCACCCTCATGGCTCGTCACATAGCTGGGCCTATAATCAAGTACAATGATTCATTTTTCAACTGGCTAAGGCCCCAGATGCTAATGATTGGCGACTACGCATATGTTGGTTTGGATTTCCAAGGGGATCTGGATTTGGCCCTTCCTAAGGATGCTCAGTGGGGTGATTTAGGTAAGAAGTACACATTTTGTTCTTTTTAAATTTTTTTGTAATTTTTATCATATGGAATGTTTTTGTGTTTATCCAAGAACTAATCAAAACAATCTCTTTTTGATGACACAGATATGGGGCCATATCGATCTCTGAGAACTTCTCCTATTCAACGGCGAGGAGAGGCGGCTCCAGTGGCGAGATGGGATGCCGAAGACTACAAGGTAGTGGAGCATAACTTAGAGGGGTTGACCGCTGACATCCTGGATATGGCTATCGGGGAGATCCCTAGACGTTACCAGCACCATACTGTTGGGGTGTCTAAGTCCATCAGTCGACTGCTTCATAGGGTGGCCCGAGCAGTTGTGTGTTATCATGAACATCATCTGTGACACTATTTTGTATAAGCTATGAGCTTCACATTTTGAGATTTTGGTCCTTGGACAGAAACTTTTTGTAAAAACTTTTGATCGTTATATACATATATACGACTTCTACCGGCTTATCTTGTGTTGTGTGATACATGTGATGTGATTGGTTTATAAATGGCCCAAATGTCTGTCTAATACATAGTTAGCTAATGCATCATTCAATGTATTTAGACATCTAGGAATGTGTTGATACTCAATATAATCAAAAGAACGTTCCAAGAGGCGAATTCATAAATATACCCATAATAAAGTAGGACTTCGAATAACATAGACATTACTTAGTTGTAGTAGTACTAGCTGCGAATCGAGTCGTACAACCAAGTGGCAGATACCAAGCAAAATAACATCAATCAATAATTTGATGAAGGTGCTATACTCTACAATATTGTTGGTCGCACGACCGAGACACACACCTCGTAGAGTGATAAGTTCGTTTGTAGGGGCGTAAATTGCCCAAGCAGCAGAAGCAAGGTTCTGAGTACTATGGCTAGCCCCATCAGCGAAGCCAATGTGGGGTACGAAGACTCCAACATCTGGAAACCAAGCACAATGTAACATAAGCAGTCGAGGCAGAGACCAGATAACGAAAAAGAATACTACAGTAACACACAAGAAGTATGATACAATAAATACAAGCACTCATGCACAGGTGATCTTAGGCATAGTACTTTTTTAAGTACAACTCATTTCTAGGTTCACTCAAAGGGCTACCGTCGTAGTCCACTAACTCGTAAGCACCTTTCTCCAAAACTCGTCTAACGATATAAGGACCTCACCAAATAGCTTCAAATTTTCCTGTTCCTAGCATATCCCAATCTTGTTCGTAAAGGAGAACCAAATCACCTTCAGAGAAAACGTGAGGCTTGACATGTTTGTCATATTGGGCTTTGACACGTTTCTTCTGGGATTCTATGACTAGGGTGGCGTCATGACAAGTTTCGTCTAATCAAATGAGATACAACAGACGTTCTTCTTCGGCATAAGTGTTTGGGAGGATTTCGACAACTAATTTAGGGAGGGTATCTCACATTCAATCTGCAAGATGGCTTCTAGACCATAGACTAACTAGAATCGTGTAAACTCGGTAGCAAACTTAACGGATGTCCGGTAAGCCCACAATGCTAAAAACAACATCGTGTGCCAACTCGTTTTGTGAATTCCTATCATTCATCGAAGCATGGTAATGAGGACTTTGTTAATTGCTTCAACTTGGCCATTGGCTTGTGGGTAATAGGGTGTTGAGTTTTCATGGCGAAGACCTGACTTTTCAGTGAGTTCGGACATCATGAAGTTTCTAAAGTGGCTACCGTGATCAGTAATGATAGCCTGAAGAACACCAAAACGAGCTATGATGTGATTGAATATGAATAATGATGTGGTCTTTCCGGTGTTGTCAAATGTCGGCATCGTCTCGACCCATTTCGTAACATAATCTACAACTACAATAATGTATCCATGGCCCCCGACTGAGTGAGGGTGACATATCATGTAATCGATACCCCATTTTGCAAAAGGACCGACGGAGACCACAGGATGAAGAGGAATAGGGTGTGACCATATTTTATTGTTGTAGGTCTGGCAAGCGTGGCATTTTTGGAAAAAATTATACAATCGTTGAATAAAGAAAGCCAAAAATACCCTGCTCGCAAGATCTTCTGAGCAGTAGCATACCTAGACATATGACCACCACAGGCTCCAGAATGGCAGTCATTTAGGGCTTTCTCGGCTTCATCAAACTTGAGGCAGCGTCGAAAAACAGAGTCAATCCCACGACGATAAAGAGTATCACCGAGGATAATATACTGACGGGCTTGGTAGCATATTCGACGACAGTCAGTACTAGACAAATTGGGTCGGAAAGTCTGGTTTTGGAGTTATATGATGATATCTCCATACCAAAGATCATCAGAACTAATCAGGAAAAGGGATTCATCAGGTAATGAATCGGCTGCTACATTTTCCGTCTCAGAGTAGGGAAAGTCGCATATCAACTCAGAAAATGCTAAGGATTTCTTGGACTTAGCGCGTTCGAATTCTAAGTCAAACTCCTGGAGTATCACGATTCATTTGGAGTATTTTCCCCCTAGTAGTTGACGTATAAGAATGTGTTGCATAGGGTTGTAGTTAGAAATTACTGTAGTCTTGTGAGAGAAGATATAGTGCCAAAAACGTTGAACTGCTTGGACGGCTGCCAAGGCCACTTTTTCAACATGTAAATACTTGGTCTCAGTAGGCATAAGACTTCAACTCAAGTAATAGATGACATGTTCATCATGAGAATCATCCTCCTGAACGATATGTTATTAAAGTTAAATGTCACTTGAAAGTACAAAATCTCATTACTATAATCTTTGTTATGAGAATAATGGATATTAGCTTTTCTTGCACATACTATTTAAGTTGAAACAAAGTTTTGGTCTTATAACCTAATATTACTTCTAATTATCAACCAAGATTGGGAAATATGTTCCCTTACAAACCACCAACTATTTATTTTTAATGAGTAGATTTTGTTCACACTCAATAACAATTTGACAAAAATGAAAATCTACCTCCTTGCAAAATATCATTGAGAATCAATAATCACCATCTTCACTCCCAACTAACTACTAAATTATTTTTATTACGCAAAAAGGCATACACCTATTGACAATGAGCACAATTAATCACCTTTTATTCTAAAATTTTAATATGATGGCTAAAAATTGAAGATGCTGGCATATTCTTAGTCGTCCTCCCAAATCAATGAATGTGATTTCCTCTTCATAACTTCCTTGTATTTTTTAATGCATCCGTTAACGTGTTTACTTTTTAACATTTACCTAATCATATTAAGAAATTACTGTAGCACTATATGATTGCCACGTTTAAATGATTAAACGTTTGGATTTTCTCAGCTATAGATGCTCATTTTCTGTTTGTGCATTTCATTTTCTGGCTGTGTGTTTCATTTTTTGTCAGCGCCTTTCATTTCTTTGTTGTCTGTTGTGTCTGTGCGTTTATGGCCAAGGGTGGAAGACTATAACAATGTGGTGGGGAAGGCCATTGTTGCAGGCTCGGGGCAGATAATCAAAGGCTTATTATAACCTATAGAGAGCGTTTAGGGTTCGAGCCATTAACCTGTGGGAAGAAGCTTTGGCATCGCCTTTCAACATTCATCAACCACGATTTTGAGTGGCTGTGCTAGTAATTAGTTATATCAACTTTTTATTAGAAAAAAATCTATACAATCATTGTCTATCTTCACTTCACTTGAGGACCACTAAATTATTATTATTATAATAAATTATACAACCTTTTTAATAAACATAAATCTACCAGCGATAGTTTGTAGATATGTACATTCGATTCGTGACCCTTCAATGCCAATATCACCGATAATTTCGCTATCCGATCCTTTCACTGGTAACTGTTAACCGGGATCGTTTACTTATACTTTATCCAGGGTAACTACACTTTCACCGTAACTAACAGTCAAATGCTCATGACGGCACACTCTAATTTCATATATTAGGGCACACTCGGTTACTTATTATCTATCTGATTGTCCAACACAGGGCATAGTCAATATTATTAAGTAAGAATAGACGACAGTCGCCATTATTAGGTAATAATAGACCGTAGTCGACATTATTAGGCAATATTAGAGGGCAATCAATATTATTGGTTGTGGTTGGTACGTGTGGACATCAAATTTTTTTTTTTTTTATAGCTCTTTATGGGGTTAAAATCTGTCTCAAAAGGATAATTTAAAAAAAAATTAATTAATTTTTTAAAATCATTTTCAAACAATAATTATTATAAAATGTTAAAAGAAAAGTCAATTTTTTTTTAGTAATTTCTTTATTTTTAATTTATTTAAAACTTTCACTTTCAATGTTTTGTTGGTTAATAAATATTGGTTCATCACACAATACTTGCTTTTAGTATTTAAAGACTAAAATCATCTATACTCTAGTTGACTCTTATCTAGTCACTAATACAATGTACCCTTCTATAATATTAAATCTAGAGAGTCGTCCTCTTAAAATCAATAAACAGAAAAAATGAAAATCTAATCATGCAACTACATACATTTTTGAGAATGTTGATGCCGATTCTAGAGAGTCGTCCTCTAAAAATCAATAAAAAAAAAAATGAAAATCTAATCATGCGACTACATACATTTGGTTTTAGATATTTTTTTTAAAAAAATCAATAAAATATAAAATAAATAAAATGGTAAGAAATTTATTTAAGTAATTTTTATATATGAATTATTTTGAAAATTTAAATTACTAAAAATTATTTAAAATTATTTTTATTAATTTTAAATTAAAAAAAAATTATTTAAATATTCTATTAATTAGCATACATTGTTTTATATTCTTATTAATTGTAGAAAAATAAGTTGATAACAAAGTATAAAATATATCAAATTTTTTTTATGGTGAGGGAA
This sequence comes from Picea sitchensis, assembly GCA_010110895.2. Taxonomy (NCBI): domain Eukaryota; kingdom Viridiplantae; phylum Streptophyta; class Pinopsida; order Pinales; family Pinaceae; genus Picea; species Picea sitchensis. Next base: position 24,461 of record SNQJ01S0104511.1, read on the forward strand.
ATTTCTAACCTCCTCTTTAATGATTAACCTAATTTTTATCCAAATTATTTTGGATCACTTACTTTAAAAAAAAAAAAAAAAAACATAATAAATAAATCCAAATCCATAACAAATTATAAAATATAGCAATCACAATTACCTTAATTCTATCTCCTTCTGAATCTTCCACCTCATCTTTGATGGTGAGGGTAACTTTTAGCCAATTTATGTTTTAGTCATATTATTCAATTTCATACATAATAAGTAAATTCAAATTAATAAGTATAAAAGGTATGAACCACATTTAACTTAACTCTATTTATTTTCAAATCTTCCACCTCATTTTTGATGGTGAAGAAAATTTGTAACCAAAATATCATTTATCACCTAATTCAAGGAAAAACATAATAAGTAAATTCAAATTCTTATAATTGAGTTAAAAGTTTTCCATACTTTTATTTTAATTCATCATTTTTAACAAAAATCTAATTCCATGGATAATGAAAAGGCAAGTTTTCCAAATAACTACTCTACTTTCTACTTGATTAACCATTTATGAAGCCTCCAAGAGAAGAAACCGACTAGATCTACTAAATCCAAAGCCAATAATGTCGCCTAAATAAACAAGCCAAATACTCCATAAATTGAAGATAGAAAAATGACCTTTGAAATACCTGAAATAAAGATGTTCTTTAATTTTCCACGAAACTTCCCCCACTCAGTCCACCATTAATAAAACCTCCAAGCCTAAAAACCCATAAATCCACCAATTCCAAACACAACAACGCCAGTGAAATGAACTCAATCCAAACAAAAAAAATGAAAACAATGAAGGGAAGATGGCCTTAAAGTATCCACCCACCTGCCCCATTAAGTGTTTCATTGACCTATAGTCACTCTATCATTAGCAATGCCATCCATTCTTGTGAGCAATCATTGTACTTGGGACAGGACAAATGGTATGCACACAAAAATTTTATTTCTATTTATTTTTGTTGTAGTCTAAATGTTCTACATTTTTTTTTGGGTGATTATTATCCGGTTAATTTTTCTTGAAATCCAACAATAAATTGTTGGATTTGCACATGGTTTTTCAAGATGCCAAATCCTTCAAAAATGCAATTTAAACAACAAGAAATTGCGATTTTTCCCAAATTTATATTGTTCCATAGTGAAAAAAACTAAAATGTAAAACTTTAGACAATGCTAACATTTTTTAATGTACCAAAATAAGAGTTTAATACTTTCCTCTTCCTTACTATTGAAAATTTAGGAATTCAACTATGAATTTTTTTATGTTCTTCTTCATGAAATTAAAAAATGAAAATACAAGTTTTTATTGGCAAGATGTGGGAATAGGAAAGAGGTGAGAATAGTATTTGGTCTCGTGTATGTTATTAAGGTTAAATTATACTTAAAGAACATGATCTCACTGCTATAGCCTTTGCTATGAGAGTAAGGGATATTAGTTTTCTTGCACATTCTAGACTTTTAATTGTATGACTTAACACTGCTTTTGATTGGCTAAGGTCTCTTCCTCATCAAATGTAAGGAAACAGGTTATCAACCAAAGACCCAGAGGATTTTGTTTAAACACAATAATATCCCTACATATCAAGATCTTGAGATTGTATCAACAAAGACTAAGCCAATAGCTATGAATATGATAGGATTTTGTTGTTTAAAAAAGAAGTAAAGAAAAAACATAAAAAAGTAAACTAGATACACATTTCAAAAAAATATTTTAAATAAAATATTAGTCTTCCAATTATTTAAAATGTTAAAATTTAACGAACAACCATAAGTTGAAATTTCAATAAAAGATAATAATAATAATCAACATAATTTGTAATTTGAAATAAAAAAAATTGATGGGTTATATATACATTAACAATATAGTCTTTGTTACTATAGTAAGGGATATTAGTTTTCTTGCACATTCTATTTAAATTGAAGTTATCTTTTTGTTTTATGACTTAACCCTACTTTTAATTGGCTAAAGGCTCTTCCTCATCAAATGTAAGGAAACTTGTTATAACCCAAGAGTCAAAGACATGTGTCAAGCAAATTTGTTTCCTTATAAACTACAAACTATGTAGATTTTAACCTTGTACAATTATTTATTGCAAAAGATTTTCATAAAAGAACATAAAATATACAATGGAAAATACACGCATTACACAGAAATATGTCATACATTGTTTACAATACAATATATATATATAGGAGCCAGCCGCATCCAAAACCCTAATCCAATGACCTTCAACAACCCTAATTCTTTAACAGGAAATAGAAAAACATCAGCGAAAAACTATGGAAATTCCAAGTGACACTAAAAATGAGGCAAAAATGTGACACTTTTCTCCAGGAAAAAAAATTGTCCTACAAAGAATATAACACATACCCAACAAAATAGTGATTTCTAGTGGCTAGATTTTGTTTAAAAGCTTCTTATTAAAAAGAAAAAAGAAAAAGTAAAGAAAACACATGATTTAAACTAAAAGTAAATTGGGTAGGTCAAAAAATACTCTACAAGTTTCTTGTTAAAAAGAAAGAGGAAAAAGTAAAGAAAAAACATAAAAAGTAAAAGTAAATTAGGTAGGTAAAAAAAAGCACTTTGGCCAGAGTGATTGGAAAGAGTGAAAGTGTGCTCATTTACTAATTACCAACAAGTTGTTTTAAGTAACATGATTTTTCTTGAACAACAATGATGTGTAACCCACATTCATAAATAGTAGCCAATATCTTCACTTTAAAATGCCTACTTAATTATAAGAAGTTGTACCACCTTTAAAAATAAAAATAAAAATCTACCAATGATAGTTTGTAGATTAATGTGTACATTCGTTTAAAATATCACCAATAATTTCATTCTATGATTCTTTCTTTAGTACTGTTAACTTGGATTATTTATTTATATTTTATCAAGGGTAACTATATTTAAGCATTGTTTATGTGGACTATTTACTTATATTTTATCAGGGGTAACTACATTTAAGGATTACTCTTAATTTCAAGTTGAAGAGTATATATTCATTCAACCCTTTCATGATGAAAAGATAATTGTACTTCAATTGACAAGAGTAAAGTAAATCCACACTTTATAATAAAAAGCAATAATAAACATGCTTTGTGCTTTCAAATATAACCTTTTAATGAGTTATATATACTTAATAATGATAAAATTTCATAATCATTGAGCTGCTTTTTTTGCTTTTTTTGTGAGGAATTTTAAAATATTAAAAATCTCAATATAAAATTTTAAATACAATCTATGTATTTATATGATGCATGAGTACCACACATCTTATTTTCATATTTTAGCATACCCAATAGTGTTTGAGCATGAAAATTATGTTTATTTTAGATCTTATTAGAAAAAAAATATCATTAAACTATTATAAAAGCAATGAAAAAACCCTACTTACATTATAAATATCTAAAAACATGACATAACAATCTACTATGATGGCATCCATTGCTTATGATTGCATCCATTGCTTATAATTTAAGTTAATCTATTGCTTGCTTAAATTGCTTATGATTTAAGTTAAGATGATTATGATTGAAAGTGAGGATATTGATTTTACAATACAAATACAGAGCATAGTCAAGTAAAAATAGACGGCAGTCGATATTATTACGTAAGAATAGACAGCCCTCATTATTATTGGTAGTACCGGGCAGGGCTTTAAAAACCAAAGAACAGAAAGAGTCGTGTGATGTGATGAAATAGTGGTCGTCGTCGCGTTATGAATTGGGAGGAACCCTCGTGACTCGGGAGTCAGAGATAGCCGCGGAGAGCAATATCAGATCAGAAAACACATGTATTAAGATCCTTCGTCCATGTATTCTGGAGATTCATTCTCCATGTATTGAGATCCATTCATTTGTTTTGCGGAGAAATTTAGCTCAGGCGAAAGAATCGATTGGTGATGCTTCCATGGCGCAGCCTCCTCCTCCTTCTAGCCTTCGGCAACCTCATCATACCATTTTTCGCTGCACACACCGTGAAGGAGGATCATCGAAACACCACTTTCGTCTTCGATGGATTCAATAGAAGCAATTTGTTCTTGGGAGGGGGTGCTTCAGTCATGAACTTCAAACCCGTGCTCGCCCTCACAAATCACTCGCATTTCATTTCAGGCCACGCGGTGTATTCAATTCCGGTGCAGATGAAAAGCAACGAGACGGTTACCTCCTTCAGCACTACCTTCGTTTTCTCCATGGTGCCTCCTCCCTCTGACTTAGGCGGACACGGAATAGCCTTCGTCATGATGCCTCACAAATCTCCCATCGGCGCTCTGCCAGCCCACTTTATGGGCTTGCTAAACACCACCAGCTGCGGGCAGGCATCCAATCACTTGTTCGCAGTGGAGTTCGATACCAACATGAATGTGGGATTCATTGACCCAGACGGCAACCACGTGGGCGTGGACATCAACAACCTCATATCGGTGCAGACCGAGCCTGCCGGGTATTGGAATGGTGAGAACAGCTTCCATGTATTGAGCCTCAAGAGTGGACGGAACTTACAGGCCTGGATCGATTATAATCATCCTCAAAGCCGCCTCAACGTTACCATCACGTTGGCCGGCTTGCCGAGACCGCAGAGGCCGTTGATATCTCGGAAAATCGATCTGCACAACGTTCTGAAAGAGAAGATGTTTGTTGGATTTTCAGCGGCCACAGGGGTCTTCGTGGAAGACCATTACGTTCTGGCGTGGAGCTTCACCACGGAAGGCACGGCGCCGCCCCTCGATGTGTCGCGTCTCCCTTCATTTGCTAACATGTATTCCAAACGTCCGGACCAGGGATTCATAGTCGGCGTCACAATGGCCACTGTTGTTCTCTTCTTGCTGGCGTTTGGGGTGGTCCTGTTTCTCAAAAGAGCGAAAAACAGGGAAACGATCGAAGAATGGGAGCAGGAGTACTGGCCCCATAGATTCACTTACAAGGAGCTCAGCATCGCCACCAGCAGATTCAGGGGTGATAACGTTTTGGGGCAAGGGGGTTTTGGCAAGGTTTACAAAGGCGTTCTCCCCAGCAGCGGCCAAGAAGTCGCAGTGAAATGCATAACGAAGGAGTTCACGGAGGGAATGAAAGGGTTCTTCGCAGAGATCTCGAGCATGGGACGCCTACAGCACCGGAACCTGGTTCATCTCCGGGGCTGGTGCCGGAGGCATAAGCAATTATTCATCGTTTACGACTATATGCCCAACGGCAGCTTGGATAATCTCATATTCGGGAACCCAACAACAATCCTGCCGTGGCCTCGGCGATACGCGATCCTGAAGGGTGTGGCGGCGGGGCTGCTGTATCTGCACGAGGAATGGGAGAAAATGGTCATCCACAGAGACATCAAGTCGAGCAACGTGCTTCTGGATTCCGAGCACAACGGGCGGCTAGGAGACTTTGGCCTCGCTCGGCTGTATGAACACAGTGAGAATCCTCAGACGACTCATGTAGTGGGAACACTGGGGTACATAGCGCCGGAACTCATACAGACGGGGAAGGCCAGTCCCAGCTCGGACGTATTCAGCTTCGGGGTTCTCTTGTTGGAGGTGGCATGCGGGAGGAGGCCCGTGGATATGTCGAAGGACGCCGAGCAAATGATTTTGGTGGAGTGGGTTTGGGAGCTGTACAGCGAGGAGCGACTGGTGGAGGCATCGGATCCAAACCTAGGGGACGGCGGATATGATGTGGGCGAGATGGAGAAGGTGCTGAAATTGGGGTTGTTGTGTTGTCACCCAGAGCCGGAGAACAGGCTGGGCATACGCCATGTTTGCCAAATACTGGAAGGCGAAGCTCCTCTTCCCGACATCTGCATGGCTTCATTA
>SNQJ01S0104511.1:30289-53921 GCA_010110895.2 Picea sitchensis
ACACTATCCATTTCTCTTAGTTCGTTCAATAGCTAGATCTAGGGAAAGAGTAGTATTCTGTCACGTTTTGTTCCAGATCCAGGTGGATCTGGGGAGATTGGTCTGTGTCCACACTCACGAATTTATCCTTAAACACGGATCCATTGTGCCCACAGATGTAAGTATAGGCATATTAAGAGTGAAATGATTAGATACCCAAGGCATGGACTGAATGTCATAATTCTGCATACCATTATGAAAAGCGGACGGATTCAACCCCATGAAATGAGTGAACATCATGGCGGGGGGGTAGTGGTAAAGGAGGGAGCTACAGGAACTCCACTATCCATGATAATGACAACTCAAAGCATGGTATAAAATCTCAAAGGTCTACTAATACTCAAAGAGCACATCAAAAATAATCAAACAGCCAATATACACACAAACAGGATAAAGTGGATGAAAGGGACCTGCCTCCCTAAAGTAGGCATGCCTCGCCCAAGATGGGCCTGAGACTCCCTGCTAAATATCGGAGGTATCAGAATCAGTTATAAGGGCCCTCGTGGGCTTAACAACCATTCATTTAGATCCCCCCAAAGAGGTAATCCTCTATAAAGGTTGTGTGTTATCTGACCCTTATCTGACCCAGGGTACCTGCAGAATAACCTCTGCAAGTAACCTATGTGGCACCTAAGTCAAGCAACTACACAACCACAATATAACTGATGCACAAGTGAATAGTCGTAAGTCAGGTCCACCGTATGGGCAGGGTAACAAATCCTGAAACCTTGAAAGCACTGCCTCTCATGGAGGTAAGGGCACTAGAAAGATCCCCAGATACAAATAGATCTCCAGAAATATCTATGATGCTAAGAAGGTATAGGGGGGATATCCCTTCAACTGACCTCACTTGACCTCGTTCTTAACTCCAATGTAAGATGATCCTCCTAATATTACTGATTATATAATGGATTTCTCCACTCCCTTAGTCAGACACATATGTTGATTTAATAGCCTTGAAGAATTTTACTCACAAAATCCTATTCCAAGGCACTAAATCCTAAGCTAGTTTGTGCACCCTATAAAATAAAATTGTTACTAATCAATTTTAAATTATAGCATTATTTTTAATGGCCTTGCTTACTCAAAATCTGTGGTCGTGAAACTAGTGATGTTATGACTCAACAAGTAAAATAAATGAATATGAATACAATGCAAAGTCCTAACTTCAATTTCCAATAGATGATATACTTCCTAAAAATGCAATTTTCAATTCAATTATGCAATTCTAAATAAAAATTCAATCTTTATTTACATTCACTAAGATAAATGACAAAGACTGGAGATATCAAAATGCCAATCAATGTAAAATGCCTGATATTTTTATATTTTCAATATAAGAAAAATGAAAATGCAAGGACTGAACAACAACTTGATATAAAGACTCTATTGTGTATAGACAAAGACAAATCAAGTAGGATATCAAGGAACAAAAAACCCAGCCCAATGTACAAGGAAAATGAAAATGAAAATATGATGAGAAAGGCACCGCCCAAAAATTCAACCAAAGACAGGTTTCCTGTCATTCCACAGACACTTAACAGTCGCTACAAAGACCTAAGAAGACATAGCAATCATCAAAACCTACCCAGCAACCACCAAACCTAGCAAACAAGAAACAAAGGTTGATGTACGTGACTTCTCAAAGGAAAAGCATGTATGTACGCATCTTGCAGACGGACAACACGCATATGTACATGACTGTCAAGTAAAAACCCGTGTATATGTGTCAAAACACATCTAGGCTAAGGAGAAGGCTGAAAGACTCATACCCAGAGTGAACAAAGTCTGTCAAGCAATCATACAACAATAAACTCAATATGAATGAGAGAAATCTAAGGAGAAAAACACTCCAAACCCCAAAAAAGAAGATTCAATCCCCAGTATGGTTGCCAATTATGTTACGAGGAAGATCTCTCTATGGCTAGGGGTAAACCACAACAGACGGAAATGACTGCAAAAATCAATTCTACTCTCAAGTATGTTATATAAACAAATATTCTAGCAATACAAGATAAAAGGCCTACCTTGTCCAGACGTTCGATGAAGTCCACCATTGAGCACTTGACCCAAAGCAATATACCTGCATCTAGTCCTCAACAACCAAGCAATGCAAGCATATTGTGATAATATATGATGTTAGCACATTCAATAGCATAATCCATCAACATTCATAACAAATATGCCCATAAAATAATAATTCAAATATTTGCAAGATGTTAATTGGAAAAGAAAAGAGTATTTCTATTAAGATATAATCAACAGAAGTGAATGAGTTACAGACTTCTGTGTCGGCATGGTTCAGAACTGAGAAACTAAGTTTCTTCTAGCTGGGCCTCCACCACTTCAATCCTCCACCAAAGGCAAGCTCATGTAAGAGAGACAATGAAGTTCTCAATCAGTAAGGGAAGAGCTTGGGGGCTGAACAATGTGTTCAGACTTAAAGGATAAATGGATGCAGACTCAATGTGAAGTGAATAATTCCTCCAGAGTAACTTTGCTCTCAAAGTTGAATTCTTTCTCCTCTTTTCCATAGCTCGGATTTGGCCCATTTATAGCCTTCAAGTGGAACTGAAGGGCCAAGTCTGAACATTTCCAGCATATGGAAGGCCAAGGATCACTGATCTCGTGATGTGACATGGAAACCCGACACTATTTTTCAATTTTGGGCACATTTACCAATGTACGCGGGTTGTAGTGGTGCAACCTGCATATACGCATGTTGTATAGTAGGCAAGGTGCGGATATGTGGAAAAATTGTATTTTTAGCTCTGGTATTTGCAAAATTGTACTTCAAGTCTACATAGGGAAATGGAAAAAGGCCTTATGTGCAAGATTGCATGGGGTGAGGCAAATCTTGCTATAACACCAACAATATTCAAGGATGTCCATGCCTACTCTAAGAGTTGTGACATTTCCAAAATTCAGCTGAAAGAGAGATCAAAGCAGTTGTTCCACTTCAACCATAGCTATCGAAGATCCTTTAGAGCAATGGGGATTGGACATAATTAGTGAGATCAAAACTCACTCATCTAATAAGAATATGTATATTCTAAATGCTATTGATTATTCCATCCATTGGATTGAAGCAATGCCATTAACTAAGGTAAAGAATGAAGTGGTAATTAATTTTCTTGAACAACACATTATGACCGGGTTTGGAGTACCCAACACTCTTGTGTTTGATAATGCTACATATATTTCATCATTGAAATGGACTGAATTCTCTCTATAGAAAGGGAGCATTTTAAAATATGTAGCCAACTATCACCCTTGGGTCAATAGTCTGGTTGAATCCATAAACAAAAATATGATCTACATCCTTAAACGAAGTGTAGTTGACCAACAAAGGAATTGGCACAATGCATTACCCAAGGCCCTTTGGGCTGACCATGTTACTCCTAAAGTATCCACAGGGACCTATCCTTACTTTCCCATTTATGGGATGGAAGCCATCCTCCCTTCAAACATCTATCTCTCTTCCCTTCAGCTTACTCGACAATCACATGGGAGAGAATGCCTTATCATCCAAAAGCACATCAACACCTTGCTAAAACTATAAAAGAATTGTGCCAAAGATAAAATAAAATTTGAAGCTCACCAATAGACTATTAAACATTGGTTTGATAAAAACATTTCTAGTGAAAAATACTTTCATACTTGTGACTTGGTCCTCAAATGGGACAAGTTGCATGAAGACAAAGGAAAACACTCAAAGTTTCAACAATTGCGGTTGGGTCCTTTCATTATCAAAGAAAGGATTGCAATAGGTACCTACTAATTCCAAAATTTGGAAGGGTATGTAGACCTCCTCCCCATCAATGGCCAAATCCTTAAGCATTACACTAGCTACCCTTTAAGGTAGTTTTCCCTTGTACATAAATACATAGTTTTTTTCTCTTATTTAAGTTTCCTTCTTTGTTTTTCTTTTCTTTATCACATTAATTGATTCGTTATGCTTTACATTTTTATTTGTTTTTGGATTCTGGTTAGTTTCCATTTCCTCCCTTTCAAATTTCATTCCTTAGGATTCTCAGAGAATTTGGTGTCTTGGATCTGAATAACTTTTAAGATGTGACACATTGGTACCAAAAGCCTGGAAATATGAATTTTGGCTTCTAGACACTACTTTATTTTTCTCTATGAAACATTATTGTGCATTACTTCAATTCAAACCCAGTAGAGGAACATAGTTCATTAGAAAACACGCATTATACTCTTAAATGTAGCAAGATTGAGCCAATGGTCATGTCGAAGAAAATATTTTGTGTTTGTTTGAAACCAAATTGAAATTGCTTTGGAAAGGCATCTGTATTACTCGGGGTATGTTTCTCAGGGAGTTATCTCATCTATAATCAAGTTGGAAGATATCACTTCCATAGGTGTCATCTCGCATACCTTTGAATTAAAACTAGGACCCCCCATCCACCTCTCTCTCTAAATTTAATATAATCATATTATAAAGGTAAAGGCTTGGGGAAAGGAATTCTGGCTCATGTGGGACATGAAAGTGTCTTTGTTGAGGCTATGGACGCTCATTGGTAGTGAAGAAAGTCTTGTGACATACTTCGTCGGGGCTATGGAGACTCACTGGCAGTGGAGCAACACCAAACAAATGTACAATCCACTTGTATTCTCATCATTCCCGATGCACCATTTATTTGTCGTACTTCTCCTACCTTCTCCAAGAAATTCTATTTAAAAGAGTATATTATGGTGATCAATCTACTTTGTGCATGGCCATAAATCATTCCTTGCATCATTAAAACTTGTCTCATCAGATTATGTACTTTTGAAAACAATGGGACCTACTCACTCTCTCTTCGGTTATGTACTGCAGGTATTTCCATTCTCTAAAGTCTCATGCTTAGATACCATTTTGTAGAGATTAATTAGCTTCGCCCAATTTTTCACCAATTCTTGCATCAGGCATCAACACCTTCCCTTTTTCTTGTATTCTTGCTTGTACTTTAATTTTTTTTAATCAACAAAAATGGACCCATCCTTTTTTACATGAAAACCTCTTGACTTACTAAGGAGAATTTTCATCTTATTGACCTGCACTAAAGACTACGCATGCTCCTCTGATGAAATTGTTTTATCATGGAAGTTTGGTATGGATTTAGGTTTAACACTTAACCATTTTTTTAAGAAGTAACTTTTGGTATATCAGAGGAATTCTCACGAACTATTTAAACATTTCAGATGATTTTATATGATTTTCTCTGGTATATACCGACAGACTTCTTTCCAACATCTCCAGTACATACTGGAAGACTTCTTCCCAATGCCTCTGATCTGAAATTTTTAAACTGACAGACTTCTTCATAAGTTTGTTGACACACTAAAATGACCACTGGAGGACTTTCCTCGAACATTTTCTGTGTTTATACATTTCCATCAGTCAAGTTCCTAACATCTCCTTTGGTACAACCAGAGGAGTTTCCTTTAACATTTTTGATATGTATCAACAACATTCATCAATAATAGATAACTATAATCCATCACCATGATAAAAACAAAGAACACCAGATATATGTGTAACTTTTTATATTATGTGTTACATGAGACTACAATATAAGGGTTTTATCAACATCAACTGAAAAGAGAAACAACTCCAATAGAGTACCAACTCTAAATATAAGATTTAACTTGTATATCTTAGCACCAACTGAGATGTGAGGAATCCAATCCCCAAGCACAAGACCCATCTTGTAGACATAAAAAAATTATGTCAAAAAGTACGTGACCTGTCTATATTGCAACACGTGTATGTACGCAACCTGTATATACTGCAGCACGTGTATGTACATGTCCTTCCCTCTGTCAGCTTGCATACACCTTCAGAAAAGTAGGGAATCCATTCTTCTGCACCTCTGAAACTTTCCTACCTCTGTCACATCCACCATTAACCTATCACTGTATCCATCATGTCACTACAACCAATCTATGCCATCCTCATACATCTCCCTCAACTAAGTACAAGTAGCTCAAGGGTGTGAGATATAGGAACCATATCATAACTGAACCATACATGAGAGTTCTTCTCACTCAAACAACTAGCCAACATAAACCATAGCCAGATCACACAACAACCATACCAAGAGTCCTATGCATGTCCCTCATGCATACATTATTATATAACATAGATATACCTCAACCATATTAGAGCTATACCAAACATGATAGTGTTGTTCACTCAATCAACCAACCAACATATACCATATCTCACGACAACCTTAACAAGAATGCCTCAAGCATTCACCATACCATGAGAAAATCTAAGCATAAAAACAACATGTAACCATACCAGAACTTCTGTAGCAGATCTGAACCTGTAGAATGTTGTCCTAGGAACTTGCTTTAGACTTCAAGGACCTGGCACCAACATCATCTCAAGTATTCATGACTTTTTCACCTATTCGCGACCTCCTCTACTACATCATGTGTATACATGTGCCTTCCTCCATTGCAATTCACGTACGTACATGACCTGATCCACTACAGCCCATGTAAACTTCATAAACTAGGTTTTTTCTGAAGCTCTAAAACTTTCACCATCAAACCTCCTTGCTACCTCAAACTTGTGAAAATTTTGATGCATCCATGAGTACCTACAATGAACCTTTCACCAAAAATATATATACAATGTGCTAAAAGTATCATTTTAATAAGAGACCCTTGCTCTCTTATTTATATTCTCCAAGTAGATTCCTCTAGGGGTTATCTTCTAACCAACTTCCTTCTTTTAGGGATAACCCACTTCTAACCATTTTGTCCACTTACAACCACTTTATCCACAATTAGAAAGTTCCCCACTTCTAGTTGCAACTAATTTGTTTTTAAATTATTTTTTTTGTGCAACAGCTTAATCCATAATTAACTCCTAGTCTCACCCACTTTGACTAGTCAACTTCTTCTAGGAGCTTCTAGAATAAATTGACTTATTTGAATTTCTAGGGGCTTATATATAACTCATGAGGGTTCTCCAACTTCATTTGGACATAACTCTCTAACCGTGACGATCCATGTGGCATACCACATATCATCGGAAACGACATGTCATGTACTATCCATCTAGAATAGTCTCACCTGTAAATTCATTGATATTCATTACATTATTCCTCAAATAATCTTGGGTTCCTTAACCAAACTATTGGGATAACCCAACCAATTAACCATTTGGACTCTGCAAAGCATCTTTTCATGAGCGATTTCACTATAATGGGGACACTTTGAGAACTATATCCAAGAGAATATTCCCGTGAGGATTTGTGCCATAAGGGGACCACTTTGGAGTTCATCCATTTGGATCTTCCTATCAACCATGACATGACATCAATGATACAAATTCACTATGAATGACACTGCTAGACATCAACCATTTGACATCAATCATTTTACATCAATCACAACATAGTCCAATAGTGATTTCCAAGAGGCGGGGCAAACTTTTGGCAAGAATATCAGATGGGGAGAAAGCCTGTGAAGAGGCACGAAAAAGAGATGAAGAAGGGGAAATAACAAAACATATTCTGCAACAACATCTACACATTCCAAATTGGTTGAGGAAGAAGAGACAGTGATGGAAAAGAAAAGAATAAAGAAAGAAAATGTCTAGAAAAAATAAAGAGGACGTCGTCGAGAAGAAAATAAATATAGAAGAAGCGAAGGCCAAATAAGAAGTTGATGTATCAGCAGTAGCAGTGACGTCGGAAAAAAAGTAGTTATAGAAGTAGCATCATCATAACAAAGGGAAACAGATGAGGCTACAACTAAATTCGTTGAATAAGAACAACGAAAAGGGGATGAAGAAGCACTAGATTATGATGCTTCTCCTATGGATACCAACATTTTGGAGATGTCGACAAAAGTTCCCCTCACTAGTGGTAGCCTTCAAATCAACGAAATGGAGTTGGGACTTCGCACACCTTACAAGCCTAGCAAGGTGTCGAACTTGAAAAAGTTTAAATTCGACAAAGTCACCGGTAAAATTGTGCACCAATAGACTAGGAAAGTCCCAATCACTAGAGGCAACTTGCTATTGGTTTTCATAGAGACTACAATATCAAAAAATTCCAGCAAAGACCCATTGTCCATAGCATCCACAAGAACTTCTTTCACCGAGGAAACATAACAAAACCTCGTGAATTTTTTCTACTAAAAAAATAAAAGGAAGCTAGGATTAAAGAGTTGGAGGAACAACTCAGACATGCGAAGAAGGATGAAGGATCCCTTAGAGAATTTAAGATGTGTGTTGAAAAGATAAGGACAAAGATCAAGGATATTGTTACAGATATGTATGTCAATCTTCATTTCTTCCAACAGCTAGCATCGCACATAATGGAACAACATAGTGTTGTGTAGACCAATAATGTCTAGTTCATTGCAATCTAGGAAGGATTAAATGATATGTAATGATAGATCATCGTGAACCTGAATACTTCACCCGAGATGCCTTGTTCTTCAAAGGGAGAAAGAAGAGTCGATTATGGCCTCGACCACTTCCAACAAGATAGTGAAAGGGAAGAAAAGGAAACAAAGAAGTAATTATCCCTTTGTGTAGAGCTCCAAAAGGTTGCACAAGTTTTGACACATAAGGCTCATCTCCCTCCCATTGAAGAGCTTAGGAAAAACAAGACGACGAAATAATTTTTTGAAGAAATACGGTAGAGTATAAACAAAAAACATGAGAGAGATCAATCAACAAAAAAGGTGACAATAGAAGTAATGGAAGAACACCTCGTCCAACCAACCAATATTCAGACCATGATTCAAGCATTCATGGCCAATCTGATGAGGGATATCAAGACTCTATCTGACAATTCAACATCCCACGCATCCACTACAATACCCTAGGTTGAACCCCAATTGTAATGTACATATAGGTTGGTGAGCCAGGATATTTTGGGCCGAAGTTTTGTATATGTGTTTTGAGGCAAAATTTCATGTGTGATTAAAGGTTGGAGAGCCCGGATGCTAAAAGGCTAGCGAGCCTATCATTGCAATATGCAATCACACTCAAATTATTAATAGAATACATCACTGTTATAGACCCTATCAAACAAAAGAGTATGGGGGGATATAACTTCACACTAGAAGGGAAAGGGGGCTAAGACTCTAGGAAGAAGGGCTAAGCCAAGGAAATATTATAATAATATTTTCAAAAGTCCAAAGTATGGAGTATTTATTTATCCTAATTTCCCAAAGTTGGGAACGAGTCACAAGTGGAGTAAAATCTATTTCATAAGGTGACAGACGTCAAGTTAAAGGCATGCAAATATATTTTTGATAACTTAGTGAAATTAGGATCTTTTCCAATCATTCTTACCATCATTCTCTTATGTTCACTCTATCATCTACCTTTTGTACTTGTAATTGGGAAAGTTGGGAAGATGTGGATAGTGAGTACTTGAGGAATATAGATGAAGAGGCAGGTTGTCACACCTATGTGCTATTGAAGAAATGGGTTTTCAATCCTGTGAGAATTCTCTCCAGGTGATAGGACTGTTGGGAAGATAAGGGGCACACTTCTTGAGGTGGGACAGGACTGTGGGGAATGCGAGGTTGTAGGATGTTTTCTAGATTTGGCACCCGAGTCTGTGTATTGTTGTCATTAAGGGACCCTAGCCTGGCTTAGGATTCCTTTTCCCTAGTGGAGTTTTAGTCCCAACTCAGGGGTGACCTGCTGCTGAGATTTTGTGAGCAACAAAGTCTAAGGCTGGGAGGAATGTCTAATATATGCACACAGTTCGTTATTTACATGTTATTTATTTTGTGTAATATTTTGTTGAGTAATATGTATACCTTTATGTTAATTATGTATGCTTAAAATGAATATGGATATGCATGAATTGTTTGTTATTTTCATTGCATATTTCTTTGCATATGCACAACATGTTATTAATTAAATGGTATCAGATTTCAAAATTGTTGTGTGGAATTTCCCAACTTGAGGTTGGGGATACTACAATGTGGTATCAAAGAAAAAAATTGTTGAGTGGCCAGTAATGGGGATGTTACAATGTGGTATCAGAGAGAATTTATGTGGATTAATTGGCAATGCGAATGTTACAATGTGGTATCAAAGCCATAGGTTCAACATTGGACCTAGAATGGGCCAAAGATAGAGCACAAAAGTAAGATTTGCAGAGTATGCATGCAAATTGTTCCACTGAATGTTAGAAAGGGATGTTTGCAACATGTTCGTTGAAATTTTTGTAGTGAAATTGGGATATTTCATGAGTAATTGAATAAAATTATCCCAGGGATTAAAAAAAATCCTCAATTTTAATATCAATCTAGGAATTTTCAAGATTTTAATTGGTAGAATTGTGGAGTTACAGTGAAGCCATAGCAAAATTAGGAAAAAATCTTGAATTTTTGAGTGAATTCAAGTGAAATATGTTCCCATAAATGCCCATTAGTCGTACATGGAAGTAATCAGTCGGTTATAGGGTCGAATTTGGCCACAGTAAGTTTACTTTCAGATTTCCATGGAGGTTGGAGCAAAAAATCAAAATTTATGAATTTCTGGAAAAATTCGAAAATTGGGAAAATATGGAAAAATTTGGGGATTTTTTTCCATATATGATGTCAATGTGATGTGGTAGTGATGTGGAAGAGGTGACTTGGAATTCCATGGTGGAAGTTCCATGGTTGCATTTTCACAGTGGGGTTGGTGGCAGGTAACGTGGGGGCTACGTAAGATAGTGGTATGGTGAATACCATAAACCATTGTCGCATGGCTAGCAAGTGGTTTTGGATTACAACCCTTGTACCATGCGACACCATTCATATTACGTCACGTAGCAAGGTAAAACCACCATTACACCCCAAATGAATTTTAACGCTCGTGCATGTTTGGGATGTGACATGCACTTTCAATCGTTGATCTCACCCGATCTCCATCGTCAAATCTGGGAGACATGCAAGTTTGCGTGCACCAAGGAAAAAGGTGTGGGATGGGACCTTCCCATCCTCATGACCAATAACAATGTTCCATATGGGACTTTGATAGTCAAGGAAAGACCCTTTTCCTATCCGAGGTTGGATAAGTACCAGCTAGGAAAGTGGGTTCGTAAAGTATTATTATTTTATTGAATTTTAAGTCCTGCATAAAGGAAAAATGGATAAAGGAGAGAATAAATAAGTAAGAGAAAGTGTGTTAGGATGACATGGATGGACTAGGTGGACCAGGAGGTTTAAATGGAATCATCTTGGGGTTCTAGGTGGACCCAAAATGCTATATTAGTCGTCAAGTCAGCAGAAAACAATCATTTTTCTCAGAAATTTACATTATTTTGCAAGTCATGAACTTGTAAGTCATTTTTGAAGACCTAAACAATGTTTTCAGCTACTCAAAAACCACAATAAAAGAGTGTACCAAGGTTTACTCGATCTCTACATATTAAATAAAAGAGCTCGTAGAGATATTTATAATGGTATAAACGGTTCATTGAATGGAGTTAGTCTAAGTGAGTTACAAGCCAAACAATGGAAGGTAAATTTTGAGACTCGGATGACTTTTGAGGGCCATAACATCCTTCTCCAGAATCGGATTGGGGAACAGGAGTAGTCCATGAAAATATATTTGGCCATAGAAGACAACCATGGACTCAAAACGGAAATATGGGCACCTACAAATGCACATGAGGACATAGAAGGCACCTATAGCATTCAAGGCTAACAATATAAAATGGTCTAAAACTTTAGCAAGTTGTATCTAGCATCTTGAAGCTTAGATGAAGGTGAAACTTGGCCATAATGTCCAAAATATGGCCATGAAGGAACCCAATTGATATCTTATCAAAATTCCAAAGGAGAAGATGAAGGATGCATAAGAACAATTAAAAATTGCACCTGGTTAAAGGATGTGTTGAAGGGGTGAATGGGTAATATTCAAATGACCATAACTTTTTTCTCAATACTCATAATTGAGAAAGAAATAATTCATTAGAAAGGTCTTGGAAAGAGGAGTCGAGATATTCACCCAAAAACATGAATTGGACAGTCACATTCACAAGATGCCATAGATACTATGTATGGTGTATTAAAAAGAGCAGGATGGTGCATAAACTAATAGATTTGTTAAATTTATTTTAGTCTAACAAATCCTATTACCTGCACATTTTGCAGAGATAAGAGAAAATAGAGTGGAACAGGATCAAAACAAATATCAGAGGCATGAAATATGCATATATAACTTACATCCATGAAGATGAAGTCATGGGGTTGAAGTCAAGGGGTTGTATGTTAGCATGGGTAATGCATAGACAAATTCAAATGAGCATGGAGAAGGAAAGGAGGAGAGCATGAACTTGGTGGAGACCATAAATAGTCTGCAAAAATATGTCCAAAGTTATAAAGATGATAATGAGATGCTTATGAAATCCAAGGAGCAACAATATGACTTCAACATCAAGTTGTTATAGAGCTTGGACAGAATAGAGAAGAAAATGGATAAGGGGACATAATCAAGCAAGTCAAGAAGTCACAAGTCCCAGGATAAAAGAAGAGAGACAATAAGTGTTGATAGGCACCATCATCATTCACCAAGGAATTTTTTTAGTTGGTCCCACAATATTTCAAGTCCATCTCTTGTTAGAAAGCATAAGAGAAGGTCTAGAGTGGATGAACTACAAGGAGAAATGAATAAGATTAAGCCTCCTACTTTTGATCGGGTTGGAGTGATTTTGTATATGTGTTTTGAGGCTAGAGTGCATGTGTGATTAAAGGTTGGAGAGCCTAGATGCTAAAAGGAAAGTGAGCCTATCATTGTAATATGTAATCACACTCAGATTATTAATAAAATACATCGTTTTTGCAGACTGAGTCAGACGAAATAGTATGGGGGCATATAAATCCACACTAGAAGGGAAAGAGGAATAAGAGTCTAGGAAGAAGGGATAAGCCAAGGAAATATTATAATAATATATCCTAAAGTCCAAAGTATGGGATATTTATTTATCAAAAGTTCCCAAAGGTGGGAATGAGTCACCAAGTGGAGTAAAGACTAGTTCATAAGGTGACAAGTGTCAATTTAAAGGCATGCAAATATATTGTTGAGAACTTAGTGCAATTAGGATCTTTTCCAATCATTCTTACCATCATTCTCTCATGTTCACTCCGCCATCTACCTTATCTACCTGTAATTTGGAAAGATGGGAAGTTGTGGATAGCGAGTACCTCAAGATTAGAGTTGAAGAGGTAGGTTGTCAGGCCTGTGTGCTATTGAAGAAGCGGGTTTTTCAGGCCCGTGAGCATTCTCTCCAGGTGAAAGGCTTGTCGAGAATTATTTTCCCAAGGTTCCAAGTTGCAGCTACAGGGCTTTGAGACTTCCTATCCAGCCTGTTGTTGAAACGCAGGAAGGGAAGTGGGCCAACCGAAGCACTATTGAGAATAGAAAGGGAACACTTCCTGTTGTGGGACATCCATATGGGAAATGAGAGGTTGTAGGATGTTTGCTAAGTTGGTACCTAAGTCTGTGTATTTTTGTTGTTAATGAACCTTAGCATGTCTTTGGATTCCTTTGCCCTAGTGGAGTTTTAGTCTCAACTCGGGGGTGACCTACTGCTGAGAGTTTATGAGCGACGAAGTCTAAGGTTGGGACGATCGTTTGAGGTCTGCACGTAGTTGGTTATTTACCATTAAAATATAAGTGTATTTTTATATGTTTACATGTTATTTACTATGTGTATTATTTTGTTGAGTAATATGTATACCTTTATGTTAATTTTGTATGCTTAAAATGTATATGGTTATGCATGAACTGTGTGTTATTTTCATTGCATATTTCTTTACATATGCACATGTTATTAAATAAATGGCATCATATTTCGAAATTGTCGTGTGGCATTGCCCAACTTAAGGCTGGGGATGCTACAATGTGGTATCAGATCAAAATTTTGTTGAGTGGATGGTAATGGGGACGTTACAACCACCCTCAAAGAACTCCTATACTGCAGATTCATATTGATAGATGGACAATACCAAGTATGGACAGTCTATGTTAGAGATAAAGAAACATGAATAAAACAAAATATTAAATTTGAATTTGCTCCCAACTATCCTCTATTTTGTCTTTTACCAACTACCCTTAGCTTCGTCTCATTCTACCACATGTCAACATCAATTAAGAAGGGGAAGTTGAAGGGACTTGTAACTACTTCTTGTGGAATTCAAGAAGACACTTCCAACAGTTACTTAAAATACTATAAGTAAAGCAAGAGGCTCAATTTGTAGGGGATCTTCAAGCATTGTACATTCAAAAACTATTTTGAGAATTAATATTGAAAAGCCCTTAGAGCCAATTTTGTTCTTAATGCAACATTGTTTATTCTTTCTTATGTTTGTCCTGAAATGACGAGTTGTTTATGTATGTAATTGTATGATTTAGATTAATCATGTTATGTACTTGAGTACATGTGTTGTTTAACCTGGTTTCTTCTTAACAACTATCTAGAAGAAGTTGTTTGTAGGGATTAGTTTCAATTACAACTACTTATCATAGATGCTCTTACCGTTGATAGGTTAGATTAAATTTATTTCTGCATTTAGTTATATTGCATTTGCATTCCCATTGCATTCACAAACCATATAATCACCCCTCAAAACCAATAATGGCAGTCGCGCTAGAATAAAGATGGGTCTCTAAGGTCAACAAACAATTGAACAATATTGTCTTTGCTAATGTTCAATTTTTTTACCCCTTCCTTACTAATGATATCATATAATTGGCCATGGGCATGGCCAATGGAAGCAACGATGGTGTCAGGTGAAGTGGTCAATGAATTATGGGATGACTCTCTTATGTTCATAAGCTCCCCAATTATGTTTTTAAGTTCATTTAGACATTGGCTAATTTCGTTGTATGGGTTTTGTAGAGAGTTATAGTTTGGGTTTTCATTAAAGTTTTACTTCATAATGATGGAAAACAAAAAATATAAAAATGACATTTAAAATCAAATATACCTGGAAATGAGAACTTCTCTCCACAAAATACTAAGTACCACTGATGCCTATGCCTAGCCCTATAATTTTGGCCCATATATAATAAAGCACGCTCATGTGGGTGGAGGAAAGGGTCAAATGATGAAACATGCTCACATTAATGAGGAAAAATCACCATGATGTTTTTGAAGCGCTCACATATTCAAAATCACCATGATGTTTTTGAAGCGCTCACATATTCAAAACGCTCACACTTTCCTTAAAAGACTAATGAACACCCACTCTTTTTTCAATGAAAAAGAAAACCATCTTTAAACACCCACCCCTAAACAATTAAAGTCCTACACTAAAAAAACTAAAGATCAGATCTTCCCTCATAATTACTCAAGACGTGTAACCTCACGTCAAAACGCCAACGACTCTACAATGTAAATAGCACATACTCCTACTTGCATTGGGTACATCGCCTTAACTTACTTCTACATTACATTCACGAGTTTAGAGAGTATGAGTTTAGAGAATATGCTCGTTAACATAATTTTTTTAGATACTTCTTTTTTATAAAGGTCATCTTTTAAAACCTTATTGTTAAATTTTGGAAAAATTATAACAACTCATCTCATTAATGTGAAAAGATATTAGAACATTTCATTTTGCTTTCAAAAGAGAGATTAATTAAATATATTAGAATTAATAATAAACTTAAAAAAAAAATTATATTAATATTTTACAATAAACATAAAATCATTTTTCATATAATATAGTCTAAGTCACAATTTTTGTTGGATGCCATTGTATCCGAAGAAGCAACAACATTTATAGTAATACAATTATATGTTCCTATGCCTTTATATGAAATTGTGTGTAACAAGCTCGGAACACTTATGTGCGGGGGTTATCTTGAAGATCCGATGGAAAATTATGTAGACCACATAATATAGTCATATACCCGACGTCTACTCCCTAAACTTATTAGTCATATACCCCGAGAGAGGCCAGCTATGGGATAAGAGCCCATAATACTCACGTTTAATGAAGCCATGCAGATGTCGGGAAGAGGAGCTTCGCCTTCCAGTATTTGGCAAACATGGCGTATGCCCAGCCTGTTCTCCGGCTCTGGGTGACAACACAACAACCCCAATTTCAGCACCTTCTCCATCTCGCCCACATCATATCCGCCGTCCCCTAGGTTTGGATCCGATGCCTCCACCAGTCGCTCCTCGCTGTACAGCTCCCAAACCCACTCCACCAAAATCATTTGCTCGGCGTCCTTCGACATATCCACGGGCCTCCTCCCGCATGCCACCTCCAACAAGAGAACCCCGAAGCTGAATACGTCCGAGCTGGGACTGGCCTTCCCCGTCTGTATGAGTTCCGGCGCTATGTACCCCAGTGTTCCCACTACATGAGTCGTCTGAGGATTCTCACTGTGTTCATACAGCCGAGCGAGGCCAAAGTCTCCTAGCCGCCCGTTGTGCTCGGAATCCAGAAGCACGTTGCTCGACTTGATGTCTCTGTGGATGACCATTTTCTCCCATTCCTCGTGCAGATACAGCAGCCCCGCCGCCACACCCTTCAGGATCGCGTATCGCCGAGGCCACGGCAGGATTGTTGTTGGGTTCCCGAATATGAGATTATCCAAGCTGCCGTTGGGCATATAGTCGTAAACGATGAATAATTGCTTATGCCTCCGGCACCAGCCCCGGAGATGAACCAGGTTCCGGTGCTGTAGGCGTCCCATGCTCGAGATCTCTGCGAAGAACCCTTTCATTCCCTCCGTGAACTCCTTCGTTATGCATTTCACTGCGACTTCTTGGCCGCTGCTGGGGAGAACGCCTTTGTAAACCTTGCCAAAACCCCCTTGCCCCAAAACGTTATCACCCCTGAATCTGCTGGTGGCGATGCTGAGCTCCTTGTAAGTGAATCTATGGGGCCAGTACTCCTGCTCCCATTCTTCGATCGTTTCCCTGTTTTTCGCTCTTTTGAGAAACAGGACCACCCCAAACGCCAGCAAGAAGAGAACAACAGTGGCCATTGTGACGCCGACTATGAATCCCTGGTCCGGACGTTTGGAATACATGTTAGCAAATGAAGGGAGACGCGACACATCGAGGGGCGGCGCCGTGCCTTCCGTGGTGAAGCTCCACGCCAGAACGTAATGGTCTTCCACGAAGACCCCTGTGGCCGCTGAAAATCCAACAAACATCTTTTCTTTTAGAACGTTGTGCAGATCGATTTTCAGAGATATCAACGGCCTCTGCGGTCTCGGCAAGCCGGCCAACGTGATGGTAACGTTGAGGCGGTTTTGAGGATGATTATAATCGATCCAGGCCTGTAAGTTCCGTCCACTCTTGAGGCTCAATCCATGGAAGCTGTTCTCACCATTCCAATACCCGGCAGGCTCGGTCTGCACCGACTTGAGGTTGTTGATGTCCACGCCCACGTGGTTGCCGTCTGGGTCATTGAATCCCACATTCATGTTGGTATCGAACTCCACTGCGAACAAGTGATTGGATGCCTGCCCGCAGCTGGTGCTGTTTAGCAAGCCCATAAAGTGGGCTGGCAGAGCGCCTATGGGAGATTTGTGAGGCATCATGACGAAGGCTATTCCGTGTCCGCCTAAGTCAGAGGGAGGAGGCACCATGGAGAAAACGAAGGTAGTGCTGAAGGAGGAAACCGTCTCGTTGCTTTTCATCTGCACCGGAATTGAATACACCGCGTGGCCTGAAATGAAATTCGAGTGATTTGTGAGGGCAAGCACGGGTTTGAAGCTCATGACTGAAGCACCCCCTCCCAAGAACAAATTGCTTCTATTGAATCCATCGAAGACGAAAGTGGTGTTTCGATGATCCTCCTTCACGGTCTGTGCAGCGAAAAATGGTATGATGAGGTAGCCAAAGGGTAGAAGGAGGAGGCTGCGCCATGGACGCATCACCAATCGATTCTTTCGCCTGAGCTAAATTTCTCCCCAGAACAAATGAATGGATCTCAATACATGGAGAATGGATCTCAAGAATACATGGACGAAGGATCTTAATACATGTGTTTTCTGATCTGATATTGTCGTCCGCGTCTATCTCTGACTCCCGAGTCCATAACGCGACTACGACTACTATTTCATCACATTACACGACTCTTTTTGTTCTTTGGTTTTTAAAGCCCTGCCCGTTACCAATAATAATGAGGGCTGTCTATTCTTACGTAATAATACCGACCGCCGTCTATTTTTACTTGACTATGCTCTGTATTTGTATTGTAAAATCAATATCCTCACTTTCAAATCATAAGCAATTTAAGAAAGCAATAGATTAACTTAAATTATAAGCAATGGAAAGAAAGCAATAGATTAACTTAAATTATAAGCAATCGATGCACTGATCCTAGATTGTCATGTCACGTCACGTTCTTAGATATCTATAATGGAGATTGTCATGTCACGTCACGTTCTTAGATATCTATAATGTAAGTAGGGTTTCTGCATTGCTTTTATAATAGTTTAATGACATTTTTTTCTAATAAGATCTAAAATGAAATTTATAATAGTTTAATGACATTTTTTTCTAATAAGATTTAAAATGAACATAATTTTCATGCTTAAACAGTATTGGGTATGTTAAAATATGAAAATAAAATGTGTGGTACTCATGCATCATATAGATACATATATTACATTCTCTCTTATATTAGTGTTCACAAAAAAGTTTGATTTTGTGATTGTATCTAAAGTTTTATATTGAGATTTTTAACATTTTAAAATTCCTCACAAAAAAAAGTAGCTCAATGATTATGAATTTTTATTATTATTAAGTATATATAACTCATTAAAAGGTTATATTTGAAATCACAAAGTATGCTTATTATTGCTTTTTATTATAAAGTGTGGACCTACTTTACTCTTGTCAATTGAAGTACAATTATCTTTTCATCTTCATGGAAGGGTTGAATGAATATATACCCTTCAACTTGAAATTAAGAGTAGTCCTTAAATGTAGTTACCCCTGATAAAATATAAGTAAATAATCCACATAAACAATGCTTAAATGTAGTTACTCTTGATAAAATATAAGTAAATAATCCAGGTTAACAATACTAAAGAAAGAATCATAGAATGAAATTATTGGTGATATTTTAAACGAATGTACACATTAATCTACAAACTATCATTGGTAGATTTTTATTTTTATTTTTAAAAGTGGTACAACTTCTTATAATTAAGTAGGCATTCCAAAGTGAAGATATTGACTACTATTTATGAATGTGGGTTACACATCATTGTTGTTCAAGAAAAACCATATCACTTAAAACAACTTGTTGGTAATTAGTAAATGAGCACACTTTCACTCTTTCTAATCACTCTTGCCAAAGTGTTTTTTTTTACCTAAAAATTTACTTTTACTTTTTATGTTTTTTCTTTACTTTTTCCTCTTTCATTTTAACAAGAAACTTGTAGAGTATTTTTTGACCTACCCAATTTACTTTTAGTTTAAATCATGTGTTTTCTTTACTTTTTCTTCTTTCTTTTTAATAAGAAGTGTTTAAACAAAATCTAGCCACTAGAAATCACTAGTTTGTTGGGTATGTGTTATACTCTTTGTAGGACAATTTTTTTTCCTGGGGAAAAGTGTTACATTTTTGCCTCATTTTTAGTGTCACTTGGAATTTCCATGGTTTTTCACTGATGTTTTTCTATTTCCTGTTAAGGAATTAGGGTTGTTGAAGGTCATTGGATTAGGGTTTTGGATGTGGTTGGCTCCTATATGTATATTGTATTGTAAACAATGTATGACACATGTCTCTGTGTAATGTGTGTATTTTTCATTGTATATTTTGTGTTCTTTTATGAAAATCTTTTGCAGTAAATAATTGTACAAGGTTAAAATCTACATAGTTTGTGGTTTGTAAGAAAACAAATTTGCTTGACACATGTCTTTGACTCTTGGGTTATAACAAGTTTCCTTACATTTGATGAGGAAGAGCCTTTAGCCAATTAAAAGTAGGGTTAAGTCATAAAACAAAAAGATAACTTCAATCTAAATAGAATGTGCAAGAAAACTAATATCCCTTACTATAGTAACAAAGACTATATTATTAATGTATATATAACTCATCAAAAGATTTTATTTCAAATTACAAATTATGTTGATTATTATTATTATCTTTTATTGAAATTTCAACTTATGGTTGTTCGTTAAATTTTAACATTTTAAATAATTGGAAGACTAATATTTTATTTAAAATATTTTTTTGAAATGTGTATCTAGTTTACTTTTTTATGTTTTTTCTTTACTTTTTTTTTCCGTCTTCTTTTTTAAACAACAAAATCCTATCATATTCATAGCTATTGGCTTAGCCTTTGTTGATACAATCTCAAGATCTTGATATGTAGGGATATTATTGTGTTTAAACAAAATCTAACCACTAGAAATAACTAGCTGGTTCGCAAGGGACATATTTTCTTAGCACATGCCTCTGGATCTTTGGTTGATAACCTGTTTCCTTACATTTGATGAGGAAGAGACCTTAGCCAATCAAAAGCAGTGTTAAGTCATACAATTAAAAGTCTAGAATGTGCAAGAAAACTAATATCCCTTACTCTCATAGCAAAGGCTATAGTAGTAAGATCATGTTCTTTCAAGTATAATTTAACCTTAATGACATACACGAGACCAAAAACTATTCTCACCTCTTTCCTAGTCCCACATCTTGCCAATAAAAACTTGTATTTTCATTTTTTAATTTCATGAAGAAGAACATAAAAAAATTCATAATTGAATTCCTAAATATTCAATAGTAAGGAAGAGGAAAGTATTAAACTCTTATTTTGGTACATTAAAAAATGTTGGCATTGTCTAAAGTTTTACATTTTAGATTTTTTCACTATGGAACAATATAAATTTGGGAAAAATCTCAATTTTTTGTTGTTTAAATTGCGTTTTTGAAGGATTTGGCATCTTGAAAAACCATATGCAAATCCAACAATTTATTTCAGAAAAAATTAACCAGATAATAATCACCAAAAAAAATGTAGAACATTTAAACTACAACAAAAATAAATAGAAATAAGATTTTTGTGTGCATACCATTTGTCTTGTCCCAAGTGCAATGATTGCTCACAAGAATAGATGGCATTGCTAATGATGGAGTGACTATAGGTCGATGAAACACTTAATGGGGCAGGTGGGTGGATACTTTAAGTCCATCTTCCCTTCATTGATTTCATTTTTTTTTGGTTTGGATTGAGTTCATTTCACTACCGTTGTTGTGTTTGGAATTGGTGGACTTATGGGTTTCTAGGTTTGGAGGTTTTATTAATGGTGGACTAAGTGGGGGTAGTTTTATGGAAAATTAAAGAACATCTTTATTTTGGGTATTTCAAAGGTCATTTTTCTATCTTCAATTTATGGAGCATTTGGTTTGTTTATTTAGGTGACATTATTGGTTTTGGATTTAATGAATATAGTTGGTTTCTTCTCTTAGAGGCTTCGTGAATGGTTAATCAAGTAGGATAGTTATGTGGAAAACTTGCCTTTCCATTATCCATGGAATTAGATCTTTGTTAAAAATCATCAATCAAAGTAAAAGTATGGAAAATTTTTAACTCAATTATAAGAATTTGAATTTACTTATTATATTTTTCCTTGAATTAGGTGATAAATGATATTTTGGTTACAAATTTTCTTCACCATCAAAAATGAGGTGGAAGATTTGAAAATAGATAGAGTTAAGTTAAATGTGGTTCATACCTTTTATACTTTATTATTAGTTTGAATTTACTTATTATGTATGAAATTGAATAATATGACTAAAACATAAATTGGCTAAAAGTTACCCTCACCATCAAAGATGAGGTGGAAGATTCAGAAGTAGATAGAATTAAGGTAAAGGTGATTGCTATATTTTATATATTTTATAATTTATTATGAATTTGAATTTATTTATTATGTTTTTTTTTAAAGTAAGTGATTAAAAAATAATTTGGATAAAAATTAGGCTAATCATTAAAGAGGAGGCTAGAAATTTCCCTCACCATAAAAAATGTTTTGGAAGTAAATGTAGTTGATATATTTTATACTTTGTTATCCCACAATTAATAAGAATATAAAACAATGTATGCTAATTAATAGAATATTTAAATAATTTTTTTTAATATAAAATTAATAAAAACATTTTTAAATAATTTTTAGTAATTTAAATTTTCAAAATAATTTATATATATAAATTACTTAAACAAATTTTTTACTATTTTATTTATTTTATATTTTATTATTTTGTTTAAAAAATATCTAAATCCAAATGTATGTAGTTGCATGATTAGATTTTCATTTTTTTGTTTATTGATTTTTAGAGGACGACTCTCTAGAATCGGCATCAACATTCTCAAAAATGTATATAGTTGCATGATTAGATTTTCATTTTTTCTGTTTATTGATTTTTAGAGGACTACTCTTTAGATTTAATATTATAGAAGGGTACATTGTATCAGTGAATAGATAAGAGTCAACTATAATATAGATGATTTTAGTTTTTAAATGCTAAAAGCAAGTATTGTGAATCAACTAGAGTATAGATGATTTTAGTCTTTAAATACTAAAGCAAGTATTGTATGATAAACCAATGCTTATTAACCAACAAAACATTGAAAGTGAAAGTGTTAGATGAATTAAAAGTAAAAAGATTACTAAAAAATTAACTTTTCTTTTGACATTTTATAATAATAGTTATTTAAAAGTGATTTAAAAAAGTTAATTAATTTTTTTTTTTAAATTATCCTTTTAAGACAGATTTTAACCCCATGAAAGAGCTATAAAAAATTAAATTTTGGTGTCCACACTTACCAACCACAACCAATAATATTGACTGCCCTCTAATATTGCCTAATAATGTGGACTGCGGTCGATTATTACCTAATAATGGTGACTGCCGTCTATTCTTACTTAATAATATTGACAATGCCCTGTTATGGACAATCAGATAGATAACTAGCACAGTCACTTAAAACTGTGGCTGATGAAAAGTAAAAAGATTACTAAAAAAAATTAACTTTTCTTTTAACATAATGGTTATTTAAAAGTGATTTTAAAAAGTTAATTAATTTTTCTTTTGAATTATCTTTTTAAAACAGATTTTAATCCCATGAAAGAGCTATAAAAAAAATTAAATTTTACTGTCCACACTTACCAACCACAACCAATAATATTGACTGCCCTCTAATATTACCTAATAATGGTGACTGCCGTCTATTCTTACTTAATAATATTGACTATGCCTTGTGATGGACAATCAGATAGATAACTAGCACAAAAACTGTGGTTGATGAACGTCGAAAGGTGCGGACAGAAAATGAAGCAGCTGGCTTTTATTCTACGCGTTCTACCTTATATGCTGGTGGGTATAAATATAATCAATATGGAGCTCGCTTACCTTACCTTACTTATATATCGCTCTCCATAATCGTTAAAGTAGCTGCCGTGGTTAATAGTTCTGTTGCTGGTCTGCCTGAGGATGGGTGATTTGTGAGGGGGTTAGGGCCTTGGTTTCTGTTAGTTATAGGGGATAATAGGGATGGGTAGGAGGGGTCGTTTTGCTTCTCATCTCATTCTAGCATCTTTTTCATTTCCCTGCATGTACACCACACGGGTCT
>SNQJ01S0104511.1:53931-66233 GCA_010110895.2 Picea sitchensis
TAAGGTTGTGTAAGCCTGAATTTCTTCAGTCGAACAATTCGCGCCTAATTGTATGTTTTCCACGACACCATGTTTTTATGATATGTCAATGGAAATGGTTTGGGTAACATTCCCTAAATTTCCTCTGGAAATAGTATCCTAAGTAAGTATCGTAGATTGAGGGTTAATGACAATATCAGATGGAAAGATGGATATAATCTCTTCCTCTATCACATCCAAAATTGGGAGAAAAGACGATAGATGGTGGTGATCATCCCAAGGGGACTGTTCTATGCTAAGAATTTCCATTATAGATTCAGCCGATGGAAAAATATGTAGAAAATAGTCAGAACAAAATGAGTTTAACCAAGACGGCAGAGGATATGAATATGACGCCACCAGATTTTGTTCGTCAGGACAATGAGAGGCGGATTGAATAGAGTCATATACCACCTCGACATAACATCACCAAGCATATCAAGTTATAGTGGACTAGGCACGACCCAAGGATCGAACAATTCAAGGGATTGGTTTTCCATGGTTGAAATCATATTAATAGTTGCATTTTTCTGCAATGTTTCAAGAGTAGACATGAGAAAATATCCCATGAGTGAGGAATCTTTGAGGAGACCTACTCCCACACTCTCATAGCTAAGTGTCGAATCTCCCAAAAATGGGACATTATTGGTAGTGTGTCTATGCATATATGGCATACAGTAATATAGTTGGTCTATAATAATGATCTTCCCTTGATGGGGAAATTTCACAAGATGGAAAACCGAAGATGAAACGACGACCATTGCATAAAACTAGCTTCAACCAAGACGTAAATTATAGTCTAGAGGATCGTCAACCACTTCTACATTGACATAAACGATTTTTCCCCTTAGTTCAATGACTAAATATTCCAATAGTCCAAAAGGCTTGAAGCCTCGTCCATCAAATTATTTCAGTGTAGTAGGAGAATGATTAAGACTAGGATAACCCAAGGTCTTCCAACAAGATAAAGACATAACACATGTTGAAGATCCTTCATCTAATATAGTACGATGGATGCTTCGATTCTGAAAAACAACCTGAATTTGAAATGCAAGTTGATGAGAGAGCCTTGTTTTATAATCTTCCAAGTTAAATGTAACAATATTGAACGAATCAGGGTCTACAACTCCAATGGTTGCCAAGAGGGTTCTGCATTGACTAGGAAAGTTCTGCAAAACCTCCAGTTTCGACATCTCATAGGGTTCTTGTACCATATATTCAACGATGTTTTAGTTCTGGGCAACACAGGTGTTTGGATTAAAAGTCGACCTTTGAATTGTACTCTTGGGTGGACATAATATTGAGTCAAAATTTGGTTTCTCTATCTGTAGAGGTCCAGACGAAGGGGTAGCAGAAGTTGAAGGTGTGTCATTCACAGTTCCATTAGCTAAACTTTTGTTACTCATTTTACCTAGAGGTGTATAATATGTCTTTGTTTTTTTCATCAAATCTATAGTCTCGTTACACATAAAAATAGGTGAACTTGAGAAAGCATACCTGCTAGGAGGATTTTGCGCAACCATTTTTTGCTACTATGGTGGAAAATGATTATTCAAAACAACGTGTTGGTTGTTCCATTTTAAAAAAATTATCGCTTCATCACAATGAGGGAAATCCCTAGTGTAATGATCTTCTCCACACATTAAACATGGAAATTTCATCTTTCATTGTGGTTGTTTGTCAACAGAAGGCTTGTTTGTTTTTGGACTCTCCAGTTGATTAGAATTTTTCTTAGATTTAATTTTATTCTTCTTCTTTCCTCCTGGTTGTGAAGATGAAGCATATTGGATTGCATTCACTTGAGAGGTTTGAGAAGCAGAGGAAGGAGGGTTAGGTTCAACGAAAGTATGCGTCATAGCTGGGGTAGAAGTTGAATGGCTTTTTTTCCCAGTTGGTTGTGTGGAATACTGAATTTTTAAAGAATTGATGATTCCATCAAAATGAACTTTAGACGATGGTTTTGATAGATCACTTGACGTATGGGGAGCATGTAAGATTAAGTCATACAGGATACCGGTTTGGGAATAAACCAAATATAGATATTGAGTGTGATTAATATCCTTCTCTTCAGTGAAAACACCTCCCATCACCACATCTCTGGCAATGGGAAGTAAAAGGGACTTTGTGAATCATTCTTCCAATAATTGATCTAGAAATGCATCTTTGATTAATCATCTTCGCTGCCTCCACTCATGAATATGATTAGAAATGTCAGTGGAAGTGGATTGTCGAAGGGAGGTCAAAATATCCATATCAGTTTCATATCTAATTGGCAGTTGAAAATGAGTTAAGGACATTGCAAGAGAATTAAAGTTTTTGAAGAAACCTTGTGGTAATTCAATATACCACTTAGTTTTTGAGCCCGTAATAATTCGTTGGAAAAGATGCAACCGATAGAATCATGCATTAATGAGTTCGATGAACACCAAATATGGAATGTCATAACATGGTTATTGGGGTCTTCCCCAGGTTTACTGTCAAACTTAGGAATATCATATGGTAATTTGGCGGGAATTACTAGCCAGAAAGGAAAATGTAGTATGGGATCATTCATCAATCTTGACAAATCTGGAAGGTCCAAAGTGGCTAGAAAAGGTAATTGTTGATTGCTTTGAGGATAATGGTAATATTTATGAGGGATCAGAATACCAGTAGGACCATAATTCGATTATAAAGGTACGTTATATCCTGACGGCCCTCCCATAGGTTGTTGTTGAGGAATATGGGCCGTAAGAGTGAGATTCATTGGTTGAGAAATTTGGGAAACAATAGTTGGGTTCATCGGTTTATTAGGTATACTTCCTTATGGAGGAAAACTTGTTTGACTCAGTTGACCCTGGGTAGGGTTAATGACACTAGGAAATGGTTTTCCAGAATAGATTCCTTAGGGAGTGGGATTAGAGGGTGCCTCCTAAGTGGTTTTCCCCCATGAATGACCTACCATGGCATTTTGACCCCAGGGTTGTTGTTGGCTTCCAAAAAACTAGTTTGGAATTTGTCCTATAACTTTCCCTCTAGTCATAGGTTGGGTTATGGTCGGGATTTGTCCACCAGATAAGGGTTTCCCCCTTGTATGGATCTTTCCACTAATAGGAAAATTCCCGCTAATGGGAATATGATCACTATTGGGATTATGTCCACTAGCTGAAAACTACACACTGGTTGAAACTTGTGTACAATAGGATTCTATGTTCTAAGAGGAGGTAGTGTCCCAATGGGATTCTATGGTATAAATGAACTTTTGGTTTGCAAAGGTATAGTGTGTGAAATTTCTGTAGTGTTACTTAATTGACTAGGAAGGAGAAAACCTACACTACTCGACATTTGACCTAAAATAGTAGCATTGTTACATATTTGTCCCTCGGGATGACCAAGTAAATGACTTGGGATAAGTATATGCAAGCCTAAGGAAAAGTTCATAGGTGACCGTGTCGAGCTAGAAAGATGATGGGTCAGGGTCATACCCATCTTAAGGCAGATGTCATGGCCTGAAGATGTTCTTCACAAATAAGAAGGAGTAGGAGCAGGAGTCTGAGTAGCATTAACTAATCCAAATATCTGAATAGGGGTAATAAATCCTTATGTGGGGTTAGATGTTCCTGAATCCATAGCTAATACTTCCTCATATGGTCTGAGTGGTAGTTGGGAAGGATAATATTGTAGCGCAGATTTACAATCTCCTAAAGGAGGTATCTGTAGAAATATTGGGCCAAAAGGATCCGTTAAAGTAGGTTTTTTAGGAACAAAACCTTCTTGAAAACCTATGCCCCCTATTGTAAATTGTTTAGGAGCAGTTACACTCCCAGCATCAGAGATAACATCTTTATTTATTTTTCCTTTGTGGGAATGATATTTGATTGAATGAGGAGGTAAGGGTTTGTAACCTTCCAGATTGAATCCTACGAGACCTACGATGACCATCATCGGCCAAAGTTAAAATAAAAAAAAATAAAAACAATCTTAGGGCCTAAAAAAGATAAAGGTTATCAACCAAACAAGCAATAGATGGATCTACTGAAGATGGGATGTCAAGTCGTCAACGAATATATGAGAAGCAGTTACCCTGACCTCCACGTATCAACCCTTCTTGGTGCAAGAAACCCTCGCTTCATGGGTCACCCTCCAAGGGTACTAAAAGTGTGATACGACGTTTACCCTAGGTATCGTGGGAATCTCCCCACAATCACCTCTATATATAACTAGGAAATGCCACTAAGGATACTAACTCACAGTTGGCCTCCGGGGAGGGGTATAGTTGACAGTCGAGACCGAACATATGGGAAGTATATCAAAGTTCGAAGATCTTCAAGAAAAATAAAGACAAGTGGACCGGTAAGACTCCTGCGGACTTCGAACATATTCAAGATTCATGAAGCACCAAGACCAAATGAAACTATTGGTTTCTCAAGAATAACCCCCAATATACACTCTTTCCGCTACGATTGGTCAAATTTTGGAGGGGTAATCTCTTCTATTCTTCTGCATGCGACCTCGTGTTTAACCCCTGCGTTAGAGGGGGTTCCTAAATATTCCTATACAAAAATTGGATTTAAGAACTCTTTAGTGTTATACGGTCTCTTTAGAGATATACTGTCTATTTAGTAATATTGGACAATTTACTCACTTTTACTAGTCCAAAGATTTTAATTCCTAGACTACTATTGGTGTTCTATAAATAAAAATTCTAGTTTATTTTAATTGTGTTGTTGATTCTTTAGAGTTGTTTCTTACTCAAGGGTAGATGGAGATGAGACTAATGATGTTTTTACCTGACTCCAAAAACCATGTAGTAGGGAAATGAAATGCACAATTTCTTTCAATGAATCCTACTTAAAAGAGGAAGAATGTGTTTCTTTTTCTTTCCAAATATGATTGAACACTCATCACTGCACTCAATTCATGCAACACTCAATGCAATTTAATTTTCATTTAAATGAAGAATCCAAATATTTGCCAAATTATCAAAAAAGAATTCCTTTAAATTTCAAAACGAATGGATGTTAACTTCTTTAATTTTTTCAACTACAACTCTACTTAAAAAGAATGTATGAACTTCATTTGATGGTATCATGCAAATGAGATCAAATGCAATTCCTTTAATTCTTATTTTCTTTCAATGATCATGAAATAGTTCAAAGCTAAGATATAAGAGAACATGAAGCAAAAGAATACCCAAACAAAGATGCATTTACAAGTCGAGAGAACAAAGAGAGTTCTACACTTGTTCAATCAAAGTGTTTGAAAGAAAGCAATCACTCTTGAAAAGTCATAAAACCAAAATATTCAAGACTAGTTGACAACACAACCAACTCTAAAAGGTTTCAAAATAAATGAAATACAAGAGTTAATTGCCAACAAACTACCTCCAAGTTGAAAAAAAAGGCTTCCAAAACTGACAAGTAGAATGCTTGAAAGTTCTTTGGAAAGAAAATTACAAAAGTCAAATGCTTGTATAATCAACCAAGAAAGAGACTACTGAAAATCAAAACTGAGCTCAAGGATCTGGTTAACCTTGGCTAGCTTATCCTTTCAAAACTTAATCATAGGAAATTGTGAAAAAATAGACAAGAAGAGTGATATTCACAATCTAAATCAAACAATCAAAGCCCAAAGCAATCAAAGGAGAATCTGGGTCAAAATTATGGATCACAAAAACTGAGAAACAAAGAGAGAGGCACAAAAATCAATCCAGAAGGAAGGGTGACACTCCTCGTACTAAGATTACATGGTGTCAAAAGTAGGGTGGTGCTCCCTAAAATCTTGCCAGGGGGCGTCAATGATGCTCTGCAAGCCACTGGAGGGGTGTGTCACTATTTGCAAAGGGGGTCAAACAGGCTTAGGTCCATCCCAGACTCAACAAAAATGTTTTTGAAGGATTTATAAGATATTCAATGATAGTGAAAAGAAAAGACACTTTAGAAACCAAACATTCATCAAACAATCATAAGAAACAAGAGGCTAAAAACTAAGGAAACAATCGTTCCCCAGTGGAGTCGCCAATTTCTGTTATGAGAAATATTACCCTGCAGGCAAGTTAAGATCCCCTTAGCCAAGTTTTCTTCGGCTAAGACCGAATAGATCAAGTGGATACTAACATCCCTTGCTCTTATCTATTCACACATGAAAACAAGAAGAGAGAAAGGAAAAGAGAGTGCACATTTTTTGGAGGTTGTCCTCGTTGCTCCTTGTTTCTCTAGCATTGAATCCAGTCCTAGCTCGATTACAATCTTCCTGCACTTAAACAAAATGATCTTCCTCTTCTACTACTAGCACGAGGTTAGATAAAAAAAAATCTAACTACATGAAACAAACATGATATTCATATGTAAACTTTAAAAGAGACAAAAGTATGGGAATAGGCCAAGCTATTATTAATGAAAAGCAATGGAAAACACTTACAATCATCTTGATGTTGAGCAAGCTTCCTCCAATGCTTCTCCTATCCAACCCCTTATTGTATGTTGGCAAATGAAACAGAGGTTTGATATGTTTCAAACCTTAACTTCATCTAATCTCCTCCACCCTTGAGAGGCCTTGTTTATATAGATAGTTGGGAGGTTTAACCAACTTAGAATATCAAGGGAAGGTTGAGATATTTCCTCCATAAGTTAATATTTATTACACAAAAAGGAGAGACTCGAGCTCATGAATCATCCTTCGATCATAACCACCAAAAGCATTATGGAGCTAACCCATAGGAAAAGGTGTGATTGGTTAAAACCACCCTAACAAGACTGACGCTCCCTACAAACTTGACAGAGGGTGTTAGGGACACTCCCTCTTGGTCTAGCAAGAAGTGCCACCCAAGTGGTGATGCTCCCTAAGCCATGGCAGGGGGGCGTAGGTGATCCAACTAGGCCAATTAACAAGGGCGAAGACAATGTGTTCGACCTTCAGAAAGTGGATTTTATTCTCTTTGATAGCTAGGGAATATGACAAAATGTTTTCCATGGTGTTGGGGATGAGAAACCAAGGTGCGACACTTAGATGTGACAATTTTGGGTGTAACAGGGTCCAAAAAAATGTCTGAAAGGATTAAAATGACACTTTTTATGGTCCAAACCTTACAATGGAGCCACCGGGTATATTCTACACACCAAGACCTTTCCAATAATGTAATAATCACCTCGATGGGAGTTCATATGCAAAATGTATGCCTCCCACAAGTTGACCTATTGTATTGAACACCATAGTGCGAGTGGATACCACGCTAGCCTCCATTACTTAAATGTGTGGGGATAGCTACCTAGACGTAGTGGATTTTGTAGGAAATTCTAGAAGGTCCAAACTTGATCACTAGTTGAGGTTGAGGAAGTCAATACGCTAACCCTATACAACTATCGGGCTATGTTAAATACTGAGCCGCCAGGAGAAGAATAGGTTCCATTCTTTTGCATTGTATCTTGTTCCATAGTTGATCAAAACATTTGAGAGTGGTATTATGTGAGCATCATAGAGGGATAGATTTTGTTGCAACCATACATGCCACAATGTTATAGGCAACTCCATAGAGAGTGCCTCTTTTTTTGTACTTGCATTTGAAAAAAAGAAAGCAGAGAAAGCAGATCAACCTCACCTTCTAGTTGGGTTTTCTCCCATATTGAATTTCACACGTCATATCTTGTGTTTATTTGTGGATGGTGTGTGTATTATTTATGTTTTTATATTTCTTGTATTTCAACTATTTCATACATTTCAAAGTAAAGATTTTAGTATTTTATTAAATCTATTAGGACAGAAAGAAAAATTAAAAAAAGCTTTAAATTGCACTACAAAACAAATACGTTACGTTTTCATTTTAGGTTGCAATACAAACAAAAGGTTGAAATTAAAAAGGTTTCAGGTTGCAATACAAACAAAACAATGTAACCAATATGAAAAGAGACCGAAAGCGTGTAACGTTGGACTATATATATATATGCTTCACTGCATATTCATGTAGCTATAACTTCTTGTAACCAGATTTATTTATCATAAGCAATGAACATGCTTTCAAGGGAACCATCTTTATGTTCCACCCCTAAACAATTAAAGTATAATATTGCAAAAAAGACAATTAATGATGGGATCTTCCCTCATAATTAAAAACAATTAAGGACGGGATCTTCCCTCATAATTACCCCCAAAGCTTAACGACTATGCAATCCCCTCGATTCACTTTTGCATTACATTCACCAATTTAAAGAATATGCTAATTAAGATAATCTTTTTGAAATTTCTGTTATATAAAATGTTTTTCCTTAAAGCCTATAGTTAAATGTCGAAAAAACTACAACAACTCAACTCATTAATGTTAAAAAATCCTCAAATATTCCATTTGGCTTTTCCAAGAGATAAGAGCTAAATGTTAAAATTAATAATGAACCAAAAATAAAATTATATAAATAATAAGGTATCATTTCAAAAATAAAATTATATAAATAATAAGGTATCATTTTTCATATGTGTGTCCCTATGCCTTTATTTGAAATTGTGCATAACACCACGTAACTCTTTTGTGCGGGTTATTTCGAAGATCCGATGAAAAAAATCTGTAGACCGCAGAATATAGAATCCGACCTTCGGAAACTGTCGCAATTTTGAGTTAGCGGAGGCTGGAGCGAGCATATTTCTTCTGACCGGCTTCTGCTCTACGTCTAGTCCCGAAACTTATTAGTCAGATACCTGAGAAAGGCCAGTTATGGGTTGGGCAACCATAAGGAAGGGAGTAGGTTAATTTAGGAGCAATTTTTTTTTTCAAGTTTTATTTTTCAAAGTAAAAAATAGATTTGAATCTGGTCAAATTTTCAGGGGTAGTCTGAGTTTGACATGGTTAAAGTTTCATATATTTCAGAACTTTATTTCAGGGTTTTGTCCCATTTTAAATCAACTCAGATGTTTAGATATCAAAATTTTATATTGACCGAAAAAATAAAAACAAACAACTGGAAAACCTACCCGAAAAATAACTCGAAAGAAAAGATTACTCCCAAATTAACCCACTCAAGGAAACCATGCACCCATAACACTCACGTTTAAGAAAGCCATGCAGATGTCGGGAAGAGGAGCTTCGCCTTCCAGTATTTGACAAACATGGCGGATGTCCAGCCTGTTCTCCGGCTCTGGGTGACAACACAACAACCCCAATTTCAACACCTTATCCATCTCGCCCACATCATATCCGCCGTCCCCTAGGTTTGGATCCGATGCCTCCACCAGTCGCTCCTCGTTGTACAGCTCCCAAGCCCACTCCACCAAAATCATTTGCTCGGCGTCCTTCGACATATCCACGGGCCTCCTCCCGCATGCCACCTCCAACAGCAGAACCCCGAATCTGAATAAGTCCGAGCTGGGAGTGGCCTTCCCCGTCTGTATGAGCTCCGGCGCAAGCAATAGATTAACTTAAATTATAAGCAATGGATGGATGCACTGATACTATATTGTCATGTCATATCTATAATATAAGTAGGGTTTCTTTTATAATAGTTTAATGACATTTTTTTTCTAATAAAATCTAAAATAACATAATTTTCATGCTTAAACAGAATTGGGTATGCTAAAATATGAAAATAAAATGTGTGGTACTCATGCATCATATGAATACATATATTATATCTTCTTTTATATTGATGTTCACAAAAAAATTTGATTTTGTGATTGTATCTAAAGTTTTATGTTGAGATTTTTAACATTTTGAAATTCCTCACAAAAAAAAAGTGGCTCAATGATTATGATTTTTTATTATTATTAAGTATATATAACCCATTAAAAGGTTATATTTGAAATTACAAAGTATGCTTATTATTGCTTTTTATTATAAAGTGTGGACCTACTTTACTCTTGTCAATTGAAGTACAATTACCTTTTCATCTTTTCATCATGGAAGGGTTGAATGAATATATACCCTTCAACATGAAATTAAGAGTAGTCCTTAAATGTAGTTACCCTTGATAAAATATAAGTAAATAATCCACATAAACAGTGCTTAAATGTAGTTACCCTTGATAAAATATAAGTAAATAATCTAGGTTAAGTGTACTAAAGAAAGAATCATAGAATGAAATTATTTGTGATATTTTAAACGAATATACACATTAATCTACAAACTATCATTAGTAGATTTTTATTTTTATTTTTAAAGGTGGTACTACGTATTCCAAAGTGAAGATATTGGCTACTATTTATGAATGTGAGTTACACATCAATGTTGTTCAAGAAAAACCATGTCACTTAAAACAACTTATTGGTAATTAGTAAATGAGTACACTTGTCAAAGTGTTTTTTTTACCTACCCAATTTACTTTTACTTTTTATGTTTTTTCTTTACTTTTTCCTCCTTTTTAACAAGAAACTTGTAGAGTATTTTTTGACCTACCCAAATTACTTTTAGTTTAAATCATGTGTTTTCTGTACTTTTTTTTTTTTTTAATAAGAAGTGTTTAAACTAAATCTAACCACTAGAAATCACTAGTTTGTTGGGTATGTGTTATATTTTTTGTAGGACAATTTTTTTTTCCTGGGGAAAAGTGTCACATTTTTGCGTCATTTTTAGTGTCACTTGGAATTTTCATGGTTTTTTGCTGGTGTTTTTCTATTTCCGGTTAAGGAATTAGGGTTGTTCAAGGATGTGTGTATTTTCCATTGTATATTTTATGTTCTTTTATGAAAATCTTTTGCAGTAAATAATTGTACAAGGTTAAAATCTACATAGTTTGTGGTTTGTAAGGAAACAAATTTGCTTGACACATGTCTTTGACTCTTGGATTATAACAAGTTTCCTTACATTTGATGAGGAAGAGCCTTTAGCCAATTAAAAGTAGGGTTAAGTTATAAAACAAAAAGATAACTTCAATCTAAATAGAATGTGCAAGAAAACTAATATCCCTTACTATAGTAACAAAGACTATATTATTAATGTATATATAATCCATCAAGATATTTTATTTCAAATTTCAAATTATGTTGATTATTATTATTATCTTTTATTGAAATTTCAATTTATGGTTGTTCATTAAATTTTAACATTTTAAATAATTGGAAGACTAATATTTTATTTAAAATATATTTTTGAAATATGTATTAACATTTTAAATAATTGGAAGACTAATATTTTATTTAAAATATATTTTTGAAATATGTATCTAGTTTACTTTTTTATGTTTTTTCTTTAATTATTTTTTAGGCAATTTTTTTCTTTAATTCAATTAATTTAAATTTTTTTTAAATATATATTTAGTACAAAATTAACTCACCGTACATGATTCTCTTTCCATCCTTTTTCGTAAAATTGCCGTGGTGCCTATCGAGAATAGACGAGAACATTGAAATGACAAGTTCACTGTTGAGAATTTTACAATACCAAATTTCCGTGATCACTACTGACAAGTTCTCTGTTAAGAATTTTACAATAAGAAACGTATTCCTTCAATGTTCATTTCCGAATCGTGCTCAAAGCTAACAAATCTTTGAAGATTTTAGTGCTACTAAAGCTCTACAATCGTCACATGCTACTAAAGGTCTACAATTTTAGTGCTACTATATGTCTACAATCTTTGACCGTTTCGAAGATTTTAGTGCACCTTTCCAATGTACGTGTGCGGCTTCAGATCACTCGATTATAAAATTAATATCCATCATCTATTTATTCTTTTCGTGAAGGAATTTAGCTCCACCCAAAGAAACAATTAATGATGCTAATTCCCCTGATAGCCTTCACCTCCCTTTTCACACCACTTAGTCCTGCACAGGCCGATCAGGATCATCCACATACCACTTTCATCTTCGACCACAGATCTCCCATCGGCGCTCTGCCGTCCCAGTATCTGGGCTTGTTTAACCTCACCAGCAACGGGCAGCCACACCACCAAAATTTCCGAAGCGTGCTCAGAGCGAACAAATCTTTGAATGATAACCGCACCTTACACCGAAGTTTTAAAGATTCGAGTGTACCTTTCTAATGTGTACGTGTGTGACTTCAGATGACTTGATTATGTATTAATATTCATCATCTCTGTATTCTTTACTTTACGAGGAGGAATTTAGCTCTACCCAAAGAAACGACTAATGATGCTAATTCCATGGCGCACCCTCCTCCTGATAGCCTTCACCTCCCTCTTCATACCAGTTATTTCTGCACAGGCCGAGGAGGATCATCCACATACCACTTTCATCTTCGACGGATTTAATGGAACCGACTTGATCTTGGAAGAGGAGGCTTCAATCATCGGCTCCAACTCCGTGCTCGCCCTCACAAACCACTCGCATTTCATGCTCGGCCGCGCGCTCTATTCAATTCCCGTGCAGAT
>SNQJ01S0104514.1:0-16740 GCA_010110895.2 Picea sitchensis
AAAAATTCTAAGT
This sequence comes from Picea sitchensis, assembly GCA_010110895.2. Lineage (NCBI taxonomy): Eukaryota > Viridiplantae > Streptophyta > Pinopsida > Pinales > Pinaceae > Picea > Picea sitchensis. The sequence continues at coordinate 14 of SNQJ01S0104514.1, forward strand.
TATTTTTTGCGATTTTCGGCAAAATTTAACTAAGGAACTCAAGCTAAAGAGCTAGTTTCCTTAGGATCTTTTTTGTTGCTGTTATAACAGCGATACAATAGCACTTAAACTTGCTAAATACAAACTTTGAAAGCTCTTTAAAATAAATCAAATTTCAGCCTTTTAAAATTGGAAGTAAATGCTCAAAAATTTGATTTTTTCTTGAAACTAGATCTAGATTAAGATAACCAATTTGAAATATAACTTCTAGATCTAATCTTTGGACAGCTTACTACTTAGATATGAATGATTTAAATCTAAAATGTATCTAAGAAATAAACTAAAACCACAAGTTACCAAAGCGATTTTGAATTTCTTGAGAAAGAGGAAGAGAGAGGAAATTGTAGCCTTCAAACCCTTGGGCAATGGAGTCTTTCGGATGAACTAAGGAGGGAATTGAGTCTTTAAGTGCTTGGAGTTGTTGGCAGCAAACAAGCTACTTCACCACTCCAAGCTATGAACCTGTAAGTCTTAAAATTTCTTGCACATAAACTTGTTAATATGAAAAGGTGTCACCTACACAAGAAACTTGAGAATATGTTAGTTAAACAAAACACACATATACATCAATATCTCTAAATGTAAATGAGCAAATAGGAATAACAGCAAGCTAGATAATTCCTACTCCTTCAAGATGATAACATCCCTTAGATTTGAAAGCCAATATAACAAACTTCACGACAAAATTAGGCAAATATCACCTCATAGATATAGATTTGACATCAATTTGCATCCACACTATGAATAATTTTTACCTCTTGAGCTCCCAAAGTCTTTTTTTTTTATTCAAATGTTTTTTTTTTTATTCAAATGTGAGAAAGTTTTTACAAAATAGCACACTACCCATGCCTATTTCGACCTCTCTTAAATAGGCATAGGAATGGGTAGGTAAGGCAAGCACTTGGGAGGAATTATGGCATTGGGGGCAAAAGGCATTGTATAGGGAGAGAATTAGGAGTGCAGATTAATTGAATGGAAGTGGTGGTTAAAGGGGAGTGGAAGCCTCATTAAAGGGGATGCATTATGGAGGTAAAGAAGGATCACGTGTAAATTGAATTAACAGTGGAGAGGGGTGTGGTAGGTGGTAGAGATTAGGAAGAGGCTGAGTGAGGTGAGGAGGCGTGATGTATGGAGTGGAGATAAGCGATGGAGTAAGGGACGGATGAGTGGATTACATAGGTGAGGGAGTAACTAAAGGAAAGGGTATGGGTTTAGGATGAGTGAGAGCGTGGGCCATACCATCTAGTTGAGTCGACCCCCCTTTTAGATTGACTTTTTTTTTTTTTTTTTGAAGTTTATTCAATTCCAGGAATAAACAAAGAATATTTTAATTTTTTAATTAATTACCCCTTTTCAGGTTTTCGAGTGGAACTGACTTTTAAAGCGATAATAATCGCTTTTTATCTTCGGAAGAAGGGAAATATGGATTTACACCATGCACGGACCGAAGCTTATTTGTAAATGTGGCATCGAGGAAGATGCGGTACCATATTTTTTACATTTATTGAGTCGGAATTAATAAATTCCAATTTTACTTGGGAATTTTAATTAATTGCGCTAAAATTCAAAAAAACCCTATCAGGACTTAGCGTAATTTCCAAAATAACCAGTACTATGTTTCTAGTATGAGCTTATATACATTTAGGCACTAGACATTGGATTTTCCATTACCAAGACACACCTTGTCAACACATACTTATTTTGGACATCTTTTTCAGTGAAAAACTTCGGAAATTATTCAATCTCACTAAGGTGAAGAAAAAGTAATTAACAGTAAAAAGAAACACTCGAGGTATGTGCCCCTCTCCAGTCAAGGGTGTGGCCTTTACATTCTCTACCTCCATGCCGGCCAGTTATTACAGCGGTGGAAATCTCACGGAAAAAAGGGCCTTCGGGGCCTGAATCAGATGCATGTATGAGCATTGCTTTACTCATTCTTTGGTGTCTTAAAATCAGAGCATTACAGCTTTGGTGGATAACACGAGGTCAATGAAGTGAGAATCTCAAGAGAGGGGGTACACTCAATTCCTAAAATTAATTAAAAGGAAAAACGTCAATCTCCCTAGGGGGCGTAACTTTTGAGTGTGGAGATGGCAAAGGGTTAAACAAGGTTGAGAAAAAGGTTGGGGAGGCTGGGGTTACTTCAGCTAGGTCTCTCTCTCTAACCATCATTTCCAACATTTCACATCATCTAACTCATTATTACAATTTTACATCTTGCCATGTTTGGACTTTAGCAATTAAGTACTTGTTTTGGACTGAATGACACTCTGGGTGGACTAACCCATGGCTAAGAAGTTGTCCAGTGAGCAAGCAGTGGTCTATGGGTGTAGTGGGTGTTATTCTATTTCTTTTGAGCACAAATACCCTATCAAAGGTCAGGGGATCCGGTTGCACAATTATTGCTCAAAAAAATTAATTAATTAAATAATTAAAACCTCCAAACTTAGGGAAGGAATTTGATTAAAATTAATTGAATTAAAAAAAACTAATCTAGACTCTACAGAATTCCAGTGAGAAACTTTCTATGATGTCTTGCATTGTCATTTACAATGATTTCCCTATATAGTTACCCAAACATAAACCCACTGAGGCATTCGTTCACCACTTTGGAGGGATTGTTGCAAGTGTGAGGGAAAACTCAAGGGGAAATGATGAGGTACGAAAAGCTAGCGATAACTTGAGGGATAAAAAGAGCCTACCGGTGAAAGGAACTCTCAGTGAACCGATCCCAAGGTAGCCGACCCCTGGCATGACTCATGCGGACCTATTACATTATTATTAACCCACACAGGGGTGAAAATTCCAATTACAAAAGAAAATAAAATGTTGGGCCAAACATTGCCCTGTAGGATGAAAAGTATTTGACAACATGGCATATGATGATGCATCTTTCATGGCACATGAGTTGACCTTGTTATTAGGCGATCAACAAGCTGTAATATATACATAGTTTCTACTGTTTTGAAATTTATTTATTATGAACTGAAAGCTTTTGGGGTTTAGGTGTTTCCTATGCACATGTGTTTTTGGCCACTTTTACACATATATATAGGTATCAATAGTACCATTTTGCTAATTCTAAACCTCTCTTCTTGGGAAAGCTCCTTCAAAGGACTTTTTTCTGTTCTTTTCAACATTTGGAAGGAAATATTAAAGAAAAAAAGAGGGCAATTAAAAAGTCTGAAAACCTGCCCTCTTTCAATTTATTCCCATCCATGGTAAATATGCAGCCAATCAATAATGTGTTTGAGACATTTGACAAACAAATTACCTTTGTTTTCTTAGTCTGAGTCTGAAATCTTGAGGTCTTATACATGGGAGTTATATCCATTATGTTAAAAATAACCATGGCTTTTTTCATTTCCGACAACATATATTGTTTCCTCCATTGCTAATTTTCTTTTTGAGATTATGATACCTGTTTTCTCCTTGACAGGAGGTCTGTTTCATTTTAGATGGTGTTTTTTCATGAGCTTTGTTATTTGATCCAGAAGTTTGTTGGCTTTTAGGAAACAATTTGAATCATGAATTTTGAACTTGATATTCACTAAAGACGGTGCACTTGCATTGTTGATTTGAGATACTTGCACAGAAAGTGGAACATATCACCCAGCTTTATGATCACGTTTTTAAATGCAGAGTTATAACAAAGAGGCATATGGGGAATTAATGGAGTTTGTAAGTAGAACTTCCTTGAATGATGGCGATAAATTTTGTGCAAGTCTTATGCGTGAATCACCTAGACATAAAAGCCTAGGTACGTTTTCACTGTTTGTCTTCATGAGTAGCTGCATTGTTTTCTCTCTTTCTTCGACAAATATTGCTATGCATGTTTCCTTTATCTTGGCTTTTCCCTTGAAAGAAACTTAGTCACTTTTCAAGACTTAAAATAAACTCAGCTTTAGGTGAGTCATATACCTATAAGATGATGAATTTGAATGGACAACATGAAAAAAAATTATGATTTGCGACATGAGTTTTCATTCCTTATATTTACTTTCTAAAAAGAACTTAGAATCACGTGGTGTTCTAAAGGAAATGTAAATTTTTTGATACAGATTATATCAAATATCCAGGAGTAACAGATATTGATAGTATATATTATTTAAGAGTTAAATCCAAGCACTAATGCTATTTTATAATTGTTTATGGTACTATGGTAATGCTTGTGAATACTCCCCATAAATATGCAGATGGTGTAACCATAATTGTTTGTTGGAAGGGTTTCAATGAATTGTAGTTAAGATTCTTTAAGGAATGTGAGGCAGAATTAAACAAGCAATCCATGCCATGTAATATGGAGAAAAGCTTCCTCCTGGACAGAAGGTAGCAACCATGGGTAAGGGAGAGGTTTTCTGCTTGCCTGATGAATCAATTCTGCATGCCAGCAAGACTGAATTCATTATACAATTCTCTCCTAACTAGTTATTTTGCATTAACTAGTACAGCTATCAAAATGTCTGATTGGCTCCTACTGTGTTGTTGAATATCTTATTCCATCTTTGCTCCTCTACCAAGCTTTGGACTATTTTTGTGACTCTTATTGCTCCTTCCTCAATTATTAGACTTGAGAAAATCTGCAAGGTATATGAGGATAATGAATAGCTTAACAATTCTCTTATGCTTACATTCAATTCCTTTTCACCCCTCTATTTATTGCTGCTTCAAATTAGAATGTTCTGGTAATATTGATTTCTATTGTAGCAATCCTCGTGGAAAATAAATAAGGAATGACTACTATTAATCTAAGTTACATGACACTTGGACACAGGGAGTCGGGACACATGGATTTGAGCATCTGATGACACATAGATCCGCCAAAATGTGACATGGGGGACATGCCTATATATATATATGTATATATATTACAATTACAAAAATAAAATGTAGACATAAAGATGCAAATTTTTAGAACATTTACAAAATATTGATACAACAAGTTACTACATCAAACACACAATAAATTAGAATAGTAAATACACATGAAATAGAAGTTTAGAACCATAAACTGCAGTTTCTCATTTAGTCTTTGAAGTCTTCAAAATCAAAACGTATTACATAGATAAGATCATGGTCTATAGAGGATCATGATATTGATACTATAGGTGGGAATGCCAATGGAAAATACAAATTATGGAAGATGCTAGAAATTTAGATCTGGAAGAATCTCATAGCTCATCAATTATCCCCTTGCATGTCATAACCAAAATCATCAAGATCACCACCATAGCCATTATCCTCTCCTCCATACCCCTCTATATCTAGTCGAAGATATGCATTTGATGGTGTGGAGGATGACCCCCCCTCAAGAGGATCATAATCATCAAAAGTGATTGGCTCTAGCTCTCGATCATTAGGATCCATGTTTGCTCATGCCAACTCAATGTTGTCATCCAAACCATAGCATCGAGAAATACATCCCACATCTTGTCTTTCCCTTCAACCATTCCTCCCTCATCATGTATATAAGGTGGAGGCTAGAATGCACATACACCATTGGCACCACTTTGGACTTCTCAAGCTTGTTCTTTTTCAAAGTGTGCACATTCCCATATGTTCTCTAATTCCTCTCACAAAAATAGGATGAAGTAACCTTAGAGAGGAGCATCATGGCTAGCTGTGTAGAATAGTGTGCGTTGTTTGCCCCCCTCAAGGGCAGCTACTTCGAACCACCCCTCTTAGGGGGTGAATAGATGTTTTGGATGAGAGCTCTCCTGCTCCTTATGTTCGATTACCATCCTTATCTTCTAGGTCGTTTCCCACTTGACATCATCCGCAGGCTCCTTGAGGATAAGCTCTACAAAGCGGTATATTAGCTCCTATGCTTTACACCTCAGATGATATGTTCTTGCATAGATGGTACTTCATGCTTCTTTTAGTTGATGTGCTATGATTTCATGTGATGGTTTCTTATCTAGAAGTGGTGTGATGGTTTCTAACTTTGTCATGAAAGTAATAAACATAGGTTATATCTTATAACACTTCTTAATACTAATAATTTTATTATTTTGTCTTGTTTTACCATGGGGGGACATGTTATCCTTAGATAAATGTTGTCTTGACTTAGAACTTGTTACCCTTGTTGACCACCTATCCAACTAAGTGTCAACGTCATGTATCATGAAGATGTGTACCTTGTGGTATGACAAGTTTGAAGACCTATGGCTCGGTGGGGCAATTGTGCCCCCAAAACTTCTTTCTCTCTCCACGGAATGTCCACTCCCATACGTGGGAAATTTTTGTAATGTAACATGTTAGCATGGATTAAGTTGTAATAATTTGGTTTGCCCTAGGACTTTATCATTAGGGAAGTCCTTTCATGGTGTTTTTTTCCCTTAGGTAATTGAATTTTTCTTTTCAGCGATTTTAATTACTTGAGTTTTCACTCAATAATCCTCAAAGTGGTGAAAGGCGTTCTGATAAAGAGCCTAGTAGGTAACCCCAAAAGGGATAAGCGTTTTGAAACTGAACAGACATCTCCTAGAGTCTACTTAAGAATTCCGTTAGAGTTTTGATAATTGTTTTTTAATAATTAAAATTTCCATTAAATTGTTTTTAATTATTTTGATGTAAATAGGTTTTGATAATTGTTTTTAATAATTAAAATTTCCCGTAAATTGGAAATTTTTAATTATTTTTGATGTAAAATGTAAAAATTTGGTCCTTGGGGATTTTGTATAGGGGTATGAGTGCTCAAATAAAATGTCTTATGACCCCTTACACCTTTGGAACAAGTTTCATCTCATTTGGACAAGTTTTTCTAGGTCAATGTCCATGAGGAGTCTAAGTCAGTGAAAAATCAACAAATAATTGGCTAAGGTAAAAAGCCAAATTTTGTAATTGAGTATAAAGTCATTAGAAAAAGGGGGGCAATGATTCCTAAAGTAATTCCTAAGTTAGAAAGTGGTTTTCCACTTAGAAAAGATCCCCCCAAGTCAAGAAGTGACATGATCATGTGTTTCCTTAGTAAGAGGGGCACCCCTCTTCATGACAAGTTAACAATTGAGAAATTAAAGGTTGGAGAGGGGACCCACACCTTGGGAGCCCCCCTTAGGTCATAGTGAGAGGTTTTAACAAAGAAGATGGGGTTCCCACCCCCTCATTCCATAGTCCTCTCTCATGTAATGCGCCCCCCTCTCTCAATGGTGTGCCCCCCCTTGAGTGGACCCTCCATCACTTGAAGTGACACTTGTATAACATGTAGGGGGGGTCTCCTCTCCTTCTCTCCCTTAAAAGAAGGCCCCCTCTCCTCATTTTGACATCAACTCTCATTGTAAATTCATGCTGCCCAAATTTCTTCTCACTATCTCTTGCTCTCTCCCAACTTCTATCTTGTAATCTTGCTGCAATTTTGCAGCCACATCTTTTGGATAATAAAAGTGAATCTTTGGAGGATCTCTTGGTGTTCTCTTGGAGTGCTCTTGGTGTTCTTTCATGGTGTTTTCATTGAGGTAACTTAGCTCCAAATTTTAGTGTATTTTCATGCTTACATTGTTCTATGTAATGTCCCCCACCTCTTGATGAAGAGGGTTGGAGAGACTCAGTAGTCTCGATTTCCCCACTAGACTATACTCTCAGGCATATTGGGGATAAAGTCAACCAGAAAACATAATATTCTAAAGTTAAGTTGACTTTGTGTGAAAAAGGGTAATTGAACGAAATAATAGAAAAGATGAGTTAGGTTAAGAGTTAACCCTAGGGGTTAACTAATTCAACGGAGGAATAGACTGGAGCTATAAAGGAAAGGGCAGGGCATACTCCTTATTCATTCTGGATTATTCTCTTATTTGCATTGGAGCTCTTAAGCACAATCAGTTTTGAGGGTTTTGAGTCTAAAACCCTAGAGATCAACTCGGTGGTGAAAGATCCCGCCTTTCTTGATCCAGGCTTCCTCCCGGGGGTGAAATAATCCTCCCACACCATTCTACAGTGTTGCAAGTTTGTTCTACAGGCAGATTTCAGGCTAGTGCGCAACCTAGGGGGTTTCCAGCTAGGGGTCGCACCATCTTGGAGAGATTGATTCGATTTGGAGAAAGGAGAAGGCATTTGGGCAAAGTAGCACCTGGGTTCTCTTCGTAGGGTCCCTGGCATCATTCTTGGTCTATTTCAGAGGATATTATCCTTGCATTTTATTTTTGGATGCTTGGCACAAATTGGAGAAGAGAAGGGCGCATTGCAGAAAGAGGTTTTCAGTGTTTGGTGGCTCGGATCTTCATAGATTGACTTGAGACTTCATCATCTTGGTAGCATTGGCCCGATCTACATTCTGGTAGATTTTGGTGGCATTTGGAGGCTCCTAGAGGGGAGAACGAATTCTCCTTGACTTAATCAAACTAGGAGGGCACAATCCAGTTTAGGGGTTGCCTAGTTGGAGGAGTAGAACTCCTCAAATCAGCTTGAGACTTGGTCCGGAGGTTTCTATCAGCCCAATCTACATTCCGGGAGAGTTTCGAGGGATTTGGAGGTCAGAAAAGGGAGGGTCGAAACTTGAGGGTTTAGCAGCATCCAGAGCAGGGCGTAACTCAGCCAGTTGGAGAGGTTTTGCACAGTATTGACGGGGTCTTCTTATCTTCAATCCGAGCTTGCTTGCTAGTGGCCTTGGGAGGCTTGGATCTCTTCTCAGACATCCTTTGGGAGGCACTTATCTTTGTATTGCTATTATTATTGTATCGGCTGGCAGCCCATTTTGATATTATTGGGGCTTTCTTCTAGATCTGCAGATCTCTTGTATACGGGATCCTCTTACTATCTAAATAAAGGTCAGATCTGACATTATTGGTTTTATACTGGTGTTATTTATATCTCTTGTCTTGCTTATGATTATATGCTTCATATCTATTGCTCAATCAACATTAAGTAGTCCAAATGCACATCTTCATGAGTACACTTGCAAACACATGAAAAAACATAGCAAACAATAAACAATTAGTGTTCCGAGAAAAAAATTTGGCTCAGGAACATTACAGTGGTATCAAAGCGTTGATCCTCCTAGCTAGTGGGGATTAGCGCATGCAGAATTTCAGTGGCATTTACATGGGCAGATGCAGGAAGCAGACAGGTGAGACAGAGGCAAAAATGGAAGGATCAGGTGAAGACAATGATCCACAGATTCTGGCAGGGTTCGCCAAGGAGTTGCAACACTCCATAAACATGACACAGAGCACCCTTGTGCATCATCTACAAGAAAACCAGGAAACAGTGCGCAGGGGACAGGCGGAAATGACAGAGACTTTGAGAAAAGTGAATGAAAGCCAGGAGAGGTTGTCGCAACTCCTGATGTAGATGACTCATGCAGGGAAGGGTACGGAAGTTTATGCCAATAAAGAAGCTAGTGGATCTCATTGAGGGACTGGACCTCAATAGGAGCACAGCCCCTGTTATCACACTGAGGGACAAAGCTATGGAGGAGGTGCACCCCAGGGGAAAACACACAGTAGGACCACCCCTAGGCCCTATCTACATACATTCTTGGATAATCAGCCCCAACACAACTATGAGGATGAGATTGAGGACAATTTTGAGTAGTATGCCATGGAGTATCATGCCTTAAGTGCATGGTTTCAAAGGCAAGTCACGCTAGATCAGTATCGCGGGATCAAATTTCGGGGCAAATCGAAACAGTATCGAAGGCCCAACTATGAATTGGAGCGTAGGGCAGGCAAGATAGAAATCCCTTATTTTGATGGATCTGCTAAGGTGACTGCACAAGCATGGGTGCAGAAACTGGATACCTACCTATTGAGCTCTCAACACACCCTAAAAAGTCTCTGCCAAACTCTACTTTTTGGGTACCACTTATTGTTTAATTCGGAACAGTTTTGTTTCCACTTATCTTTGTTTTCTACAATTTCTCCTTGATTCTTTAAAAGTTTCACTGAACATGTCGAAACCATCACAACTTAAAGGGAGTAACATTTGACTAAAGAATCAACCACTAAGTCGTTTCACCTGACACGTCCAAATTTCAGCACCCGGAAGAATCAGAGGTGAAAAAAAATCGTCCTAGAAAACTAAGGACACCGATCGCCGGTTTTCGTCGGCATCGGTAAACGGGGAGTTGTTCTTTCGTGATAAGCATTGCACAAGAAAGTTGTCGATGACCAATTTCATTCAGCATCAGCGAAACACAAAAGGAAGTAGTCGTTTGCGGGGAAAGGGAGGAATCGCCGACGGCCAATCCCGAAAAAACATGTTGGCATCGACGAATTTCCAAGAAGCTAGCCCAAGGGAAAGGATGTGATAAGTTCATCCCCGGTTACTAACCCCTGATATCTAATCGGCATTGGTGATTCCTAGGCTGGGATAGGAAGCGCGCAACTGAAAGAAGGTTACCACCTATGTTGGCACTCGTGAGTCCAGTCACCTTTCTTTATCCGCCACGTGTCACGTCAGAACCATCCGACGAAAGGAATCGGCATCGACAGTTTTTTGTTTTTCTCTTGTAAGGAGTACCAACAAAGAATCCCATAGATTTGCGTCGATCCCCGACTTCCCCTTTCATAAAATGACATGATGGGACGTTTTAGCTCTAAGATACGCTAGATACGATGCATTTAATTGATTGATTAATTCCAATATCGCGCATTAGTCTCTGATTCGTGCGCAAAGCCCAATGACCGTTTTAACCTGTAGATACAATGCATCTCCCTCCGCGCCTCCGCCAGCCGATTCACCGGCAGGCACGACGACTCAATCAAAGCCGGGCCGTGTGTCGGTCGAAACTAGTGCGCCTAACCCTCTGTCCGAGTTCATAGATATATACAGTGATGATGAGAGTCCGGAGGCATCTCATAAAACTTTTGTGCATGTAGAAGAAGAAAAGGGAGACGAGGAAAAAACACCTCTTGTTCCCAATGTTCAGAGTCAAGAGGACACACGAGAAGAAAAAGGAGCCGAAAGCGGCTTAGACATAGAAACGCCCGACGCGCCGGAGACCCGAGTAGGTAGTCCCAAGGACAAGTCAGAATTGGACGTGTCAAAAGAAACATCCCCGCAGAAGGACGTCGGCGATGCCACGGCTAGAATACAGGCAAGTATTGAGTTCACTCCTGACACATCCATTCCACTTGATACTCAGGTCCCCGATAAACATCAGGAAGAGGCCGGGCCTTCGGAGCAAAACAAGGAGGTTCAAGAGTCTGATCTTGAACAAATATATACCATCGGCAGCCTGGGAAACACGCTCACATGGGGTGACCAACAGATACCAGAGTCGGTAGATGAAGTAGCAGACATCTATGCGATCTCCTATGATCAAAAGAGGAAGGCCATTGTACAAAGGACTGCTAAGAAGAGGAAGATTACTGTGGACTGTTCTATTTTGTTTACCACAGAGGAAAGCTTGATCAACACAGCAGATGCTCGCACGTCTGAACTAATAGGCGTGGGAAGAGCCCTCTTTGATACTGCCCAGGATAGGGCTAGGAGGGATGAAAGAGAACTAGCTGATACTTTGAAGGAACTGGAACACATGCACCATATTGTTGAGTATTATAAAGGTGCCACACAGACTGCGGCATATTTGAAGAGTGAGTTTTCAGGAGTTTACAACAAGTACAAGAAAGAAAGAACCCTGTTAACTGAAAATATAATTGAATTCCAGGAGGACACTCTCATGGCTCTCGCAGCATGCAAGGAGATGGAACGATGGAATGAAAGAGCGCAGCAAGCGGTGGAAAGGCTCAAATACATTGAGGCCATCCAACAGGGTCGAGAAAAGGAAGAACATGGCATTCGAATGTTAAGCAAAAATAGCCTCGACTGCATAAAGAGATCCGCAGAATACTGGACTAAGATGTCCTGGGACCCACATCGAGAGATAGAAGAACAATATGCCAAGTGCCAGAAGCAATGGGATAAAATTAATAAAATAATGAAAGATATCAAGCTCCCCGAGTTCGGAAACCCTAGTGAGTTTATCGACATAAGAAACGTGCTCAAGACGTATGCCAAACAAGACTCCCTATGGGCCGAAGAGTGCGCAAAGGTAGCCAATGCGAGGTCGGGACAGGTGCGACAATTCACAGAACACCCGATCAGAGCTAAAACCATGTTGCAACAGTTGAATTCCACCTTGATAAAATACCGAGTGCATGCAGCGGACATTAGAGGGATATATGCAGCCCCAATGGAACAACACAAATTCCCGTGGGCCCATACTTGTGAAGAACTCTTTATTAGATGGTCCGGTTATGAAAGAAACCACCCTTTTCAAGAAACAACTCGGGTGGACTGTTGAAAGACTGTCAGATGATGACGCCACATGGTGATTTTTGATTAGCTCAAATTGTATTTTACTGTTAAGATTTTATATTATAAATAGGAACATCGACCGATGGTCGCCAGGTCGATGGTTTGTTGCAAGAACTCTTTTCTTTCAAGTTGTTAAGAATTATTTTGGAGCTGCTATGAATGAAGAAGTCCTTTTGGACCAGAGACGAAGTTGTTTTCATCATATGCATGTGTAATTGAGCCTGGAGAAGAACTATTTCCTATTCAGTTCATGAGCAGATGTAACAAGTAAGAGCTATCGAATATATTGTCAAGTTATCTGGTGCAATTGCTTTGCTGTTTTTTTCTTTAATGGTGGAAATGATGAATTGTTGTGTGGGTATATGATGAAGGATTATGGTAGATGAATTATTTTGCTTGCTATTGATCTTATCATATAAATGTTTTCTTCTAATAATTAGTACTCTCAAACAGTAATTGGATGCTCACATGGTTAACGTATTATTACTAGGCCTGTGGTATAGGATTATCGTTTGCATGTTTGAGCAGCGGGTTATCCCAAGCTCAGCCTCTTTTGCAGTAGTTAAATTTGCTCTCATTTTGTTTCTTGGCTAGTTTAGGTTAAAATCTTAGCTAGTGATCGAGTGCTCACACGGTTAAAGTATTCTTACTAGGCCTGTGGTAAGAGATCGTTGTCTGCATGCTGGAGTGAGGGTTATCCCGAGCCCGACCTTTCCCAGTCTCTAGACTTCCTTATTGCTGTGGGGTCAAGTTGGTTTATACCGGCTTTTTCTCACATTTATCCTAACTAAAGAGAAATTACCAAAAGAGAAAATCCCGACTGAAGGAGATGCCTCCACAAGAAAACATAAAGCCCATCGATTAAATTGGCCAGATCGCAAGATCTGGAGAACCATTCCAATCACAAACGCTGCAGAGTCTAATTGGGCCTCGGTGGCGGGTTTGGTTCCTACTGTTGAGTTAAGGGTTTTAAAACCCATCAACACTACCTACAACTTAACCCCATGAGAGAGATGGATGCCATCAAATTTGCCACCATGTACTTGGATGGCAAGGCTCATTATTGGTGGTACCATGGGTTGACCACATTGGGTCACAATCATATTACGTCCTATACAGAGTTCACACAGAGGCTCATTGACAGATTTGACTAGGGGGACCCAGAGCTACCTTTTAGGGAGCTCACATAGCTTAGACAGATAGGATCACTAGAGGCTTACATAGAAGAACTCCAAAGGCTACAGTGATGGTACAGGATGTGTCTCAAGTGAGACTTATGATGCTCTTCACAGAAGGGTTGATGGAACCCTTGAGGGGTTGGGTCAAGGATTTTAAGCCTACCAACTTGCACGATGCCATTTGGAAGACCAGAGACTTAGGATCGGCAGCAAAGACAAGATTCACCCCTAGACCTCCCAGTCAAGGGGACAGAGATCAAAGACCTCCTATGAACCAAAGAGGGAGAGACCCCAGGGGGTTTGATCGAGGAAGGGATAGGATGGATGAGCCCACTAGGAGGGGATTGACGAGGAAACAATTGTGCTTCACCTGCAAGGAACCATGGGACCCAACACACAAGTGCATGGGAAAGGGAAAATCTCACTACATTGAGGTGATTTCAGATGATGAGGAGGATGAATATTTCGACCACCTTCAGAACATGGAGGCCAAAAACCTAGGACAGGCAGAAGAGGAAGATGCAAGTCACGACCTTACAATAGATGAGAAGGTGACAATTGCATCCATCAGCGGGGTACCTAAATTCAACACCTTCAGGATGAGGGGAGTGCTACAAGGGTAGAGGGTCTCAGTTCTCAATGATGGAGGTGCCTCACACAACTTCATTGACTCAGCCTTACTACAAAGAAGGCACATACCGACAGTTGAGTTTGAGGGATTTCGTGTGGAGGTAGCAGGGGGGCACACCATGCCTTGTGACAGGTACATTCCGGGAAAGAAACTTACTTTGGGCAGGCATGATTTAGCACAGGATTTCTATGTTATGGACCTTCCAGACACCAACATCATCTTAGGAGTATAGTGGCTTAGTACATTGGGGCCATGTTATCGCACAGTTTGTAGTTAGGATAAAAAGCTATAAGATAGAAGGCCAAACTAGCGTAACATGAACCTATCCCACCCAATGTCACCATGATGGGATGGTTCTTTCTCTTTAAGGAAGTTAGGCCTAGGGGAGACGTCCCCGGTGACCTGGGGTTTTGAAGAGGCAAAAGGCTAATAAGACAAAGATAAGATTTTCTCTCTTCACAAGTCACCACCCAAAAAGATAGTCCGGCCAAAGGCCAATAATGAAGTAAAATCCCCAAAGAAGTGTACCTGCCTGGAACAAAGCAACAACAAACTGATATGTGCAAGTTATTTCAATGGGTTAATACTTCACAAGATTATCTGATATATATATATATATATATAAGCAATACGACAATAAATATTGACGAAGTCAATGTTTATCAATATAGCAATGAAAATAATGTCACTTCACCAATAAATACTGGAACAATGTAGCATTCAATATAACCAATCAACACTTTATTTCATTTAATGCCTAAGTCACCATTCAATTGCTTATAAAACAAAACGTTGTTGCATCAATGATATAATAGCCAAGAATGACGTCAGCACTTAGGGTTAGTAGGGTTAGCTCCTAGACTAGGGTTAGTAGTTAGGGTTTGACTCAAGGTTTTGAAAGTAGTTGTGATCAAGTTTCAATTCAACGCTGGAGGACTCTAGATTAGTGCCTTAGAGGGTAAAATGGAGTCAAAAGTGAAGGACGCAAGGGTTGAAGGAGGACGGCTAAGGACTAGAGGGAAGAGTCTGAAGTGTTTCAATAGCAGGGCCTCAGAATCAAAACCCTAGGGGAGAGAGGCTCACTTCGGTGTTGCTATAGCAAGGCCTCATGCTCTCTCCTCCTTCCTTAGGTCAATTTGGCAAACCGGTTAGCTGAAAAATGAAGCACAAAATCAAGACAAGAGAGTCAATGAGGGAGAGTGTTGCTACAACAAGGCTCTTTCATCAAACCCTAGCAGAAAAACGACCCTAAGTGTAGATAACCTAGGCCTAGGACGTCTTCTTCCCCTTGAGTTTCAAATGGTACGGCTAGCATAAAGGAGGAAGAAAAAGGAGTGTAGCTACGGCTAGGCTCTCTTTTCCTCTTCAATGGCTGAAAATTTCTCTATCAGGGGACATGAGACAAGGACCTGCTTGTGCGCTTGTCACCTAGGGTTTTGATTCAGCAAATTATAAACATATGAAAGAAAATAAGACTACAACCATTCATTTAAGAAGTTTTGCATAAAAATACTTACAATTCATCAAGAAATAACCATGCAAACCCTAGTTGTAACACCTTCCTTCAGGAGAAACACCATGAAATGCCAAAAATGTCTTCCTTCAACAAGTGCGCCTCACTAAATTAGCCAAATACCCAAGAGAGGGTGCAAATTTCAGACCTCCTTATGGAGTGAATGAGTAGTCCTGATAAAATGAGAGTTAAAATCCCTCATTTATACAAAACCTTGACCTAATTTTACATTTTAGGTTAGGTAAAAGGCCGACAAGGCCAAAATATCAAATCATACTGTTTTTATATTAAATTGTCAAACTAAAACCCTAATCAAGAAAAAGGTAAGACGTCACCCCTTTCTAGGGTGACGTTAGCCCCTATTAGGGCAAGTGCAGCCTCCTGAAGCAAGACGTTAGCCCCTTTTGGGCTTATTCAAGTTTCCACATGTGCCAACTGCCTTGTCCGTCTTCCAACACGCTCATGATGATGTCATAAGCCTCCTGGTGACGTCCTAAGCCATCTAGAGCCAACGTCCCACTGAAAATGGGTCAATCCCCCTAGGTCCAGCTGTGTTAGGGTGCCTCTGGTGGAACGTCAGAACGTCCTCTTCTTCTTCGGTGCAAAGTCTCTAATCAACCTCTGCCTTGTCTCTGCCCCCTGATGGGGTCTCAACATCCATCTGGTGGGCTCTTCAGCCCCATGGAGGTCCGAACTGATCATCTCCCCATGTGTACCGGTCCAAATGGTACCTGTCCGTTGGGCATGGTCCTGCACATCAAAGGCTATGCCCTCCATGGACTCATCAGTCACAGGGATCATAGCAATGTCAATCACATCTCATCATCAATATTATTAAACATATGCACAAAATCCCTAAAACATCAGTTAACAGCTCAAAGACGTTACACAAGCCTGCAATACAAGTCTGGAGAAAAGGACAAGGCGTCCTATTGGGCTAGTGTCCATAGGAAAAGGAAAGTTCCCTAAAAGACCTCATCCAAGCCATGTAAGTGGGTGATGTGGTCAGGGGATGTCCAAGCATGTGGGTGCAGTGAAGGCCAAGGATGCAAAAATGTTACCTGTGGGTGCCTTTGTAGAAGGCGAGTTGTACCTGTCATGGATGCATTCT
>SNQJ01S0104514.1:25588-51764 GCA_010110895.2 Picea sitchensis
CCTTGTCCGGGCATTGGGTTGACCTTTCTTCAGGATTGCACCTTGTCTCGTGGGAAGAAGGGGCTAAAGGCCCAGAAGGTAAAAGCAAGCTGGTAAGAGATAAAAGCCTAAAATAAAACCTCGAGATGCTTCACCCAGGGATCCCCGAGAAAGCAATAAAAGGCTTATCAGCAAGAAACTAGAGGGACCCGGAAGAAAATAATAAAACAAGACCTAGGCAGAGGATAGGGGGTCTCATCACGAGCCAACCTATTAGGTCCATGGGTACCTAGCTTTATATCATTGCCACCAACTAGTTACCACGCCAGAGCAATGACTCTTGGTTGCATGGCCAAGGGAAAGGGGGTCTCATCACGAGCCAACCTTTCATTTATGTGAAACTACTTGTGGGTAACATTGCCACCACTGGTCACCACGCCAGGGCAGTGTCTCCTGATTAGCTCTTGAACAAAAAGAAAAAGAAAAAACAATAAAATAATAAAAAGAATAAAGGCAAGAATGGGCTTGGAAAGAATGCATCCAGGGCAGGTACAGCTCGCCTTCTACAAAGGTACCCACAGACAACACATTGCATCCTTGGCCCTCACCGCACCCACATGTTTGGACTTCCCCTAACCACATCACCCACTCACATGGTTTTGATGAGGTTTTCTTCTGGGAACTCACCTTTTTCGATGGACATTGGCCCAATAGAACGTCTTGTCTTTTCCTCCATATTTGTATAGCAGGCTTGTGTAATTTCTTTGAGATATTGACAGATGTATTAGGGATTTTATGCATATGTTTAATAATATTAATGATGAGATGTGATTGGCATTGCTATGATCCCTGTGACTAATGAGCCCATGGAGGGCGTATCCTTTGATGTGCAGGACCATGCTGGACGGACAGGTACCATTTGGACCGGTACACATGGGGAGATGATCAGGTCGGACCTCCATGGGGCTGAAGAGCTCACCAGATGGATGTTGAGACCCCGTCAGGGGGGCAGAGACAGGATGGAGATGGATCCAGAGCATTGCAGTAGAAGAGAAGAGGACGTTCCACCAGAGGCACCCCGACAGAGCTTGACCTAGGGGGGATGGCCCTTTCTTAGTGGAACGTTGGCCTTTGGAGGCCTAGGACGTCACCACCTTGACCATGACGTCACTCAGCATCATGGACGTTAGGGGTAGGTAGACTAGGCAACAGTGGCACGTGTGGCAGATTGGAGAAGCCCAGGGAGGGCTAACGTTTTGTTCTAGGACGCCCCATCTGCCTTAAAAAGGGCTAATGTCTCCCTTGGAGGGGCTTTTACTCTCCTTTCAACTTGATTTAGGGTTTTAACTTGACAATTTAATGTAAAACAATATGATTTGATATTTTGGCCTTGTCGGCCTCTTTACCTGACCTAAAATGTAAAATTGGGTCAAGGTTTTGTATAAATGAGAGATTTTCACTCTCATTTTGTGATCACAACTCATTCACTCCATAAGGAGGTCTGAAATTTGCGCCCTATCTTGGGTATTTGGCTGATTTAAGGAAGGCGCACTTGTTGAAGGAAGACTTTTTGGCATTTTATGGTGTTTCTCTTGAAGGAAGGTGTTACATCTAGGGTTTGCATGGTTATTTCTTGATGAATTGTCAGTATTTTTCTGCAAAACTTCTTGAATGAATGGTTGTAGTTCAATTTCTTGCATGTTGTTTATGATTATTGCTGAACAAAAACCCGAGGGGACAAGCACACAAGTAGGTCATTGTCTCATGTCCCCTGATAGAGAAACTTTCAGTCGTTGAAGGAGAAAAAGAGAACCTAGCCATAGATACACTCCTTTTTCTTCCTCCCCTTTGCTAGTTGTACCATCTAGAATTCAAGAGGAAGAAGACATCCCAGGCCTAGGTTATATACACTTAGGGCCATTTTTCTTCTAGGGTTTGATGATAGAGCCTTGTTGTAGGAACACTCTCCCTCACCAGACTCTCTTATCTTGATTTTATCCTTTATGCTAGCCGTTTTGCCAAATTGACCTAAGGAAGGAGGAGAGAGCACGAGGCCTTGCTATAGCAACACTGGAGTGAGCCTCTCTCCCCTAGGGTTTTGATTCTGAGGCCCTGCCATAGCAACACTTCAGAACTCTTCCCTCTAGTCCTTAGCCTTCCTCCTTCAACCCTTGCGTCCTTCATTTTTGACTCCATTTTACCCTAAGGTACTGATCTAAAGTCCTCCAACGTTGAAGTGAAGCTGATCAAACAACTCTCCAAGTTATTTGAATTTCAAACCCTAAGTTGTTGACGTCATCATTGGATATTTCATCTTTAATGCAACAACGTTTTACTTTATGAGCAATTGAATGGTGGTTTAAAGCATTTATTAAATGAATTGTTGATTGGTTACATTGAATGCCACATCGTTCCAATATTTATTGGTGAAGTGTTATATTTTTCATTTGCTATTGATAAACATTGACTTCGTCAACATTTATTGCTAATTGCTTATATATACATATCAGATAGTCTTATGAAGTACTAACCCATTGAAATATAGCTTGCATATATCTGTTTGTTGTTGTCTTGTCCCAGGTAGGTGTTCTTCATTGGGGATTTACTTTATTATTGGTTGTTTAGCTGAGACTTTATGTTTGGGTGGTGACTTGTGAAGGGGGAAAACCATCTTGGTCTTATTAGCCTTTTGCCTCTTCAAAACCATAGGTCACCGGGGATGTCTCCCCTGGGCATAACATCCCTAAAGATAAAGAACCTCCCCATCGTGGTGACATTGGGTGGGATAGGTTCCTGTTACGCCAGTTTGGCCTTTAATCTTATAGCCTTTTCCCAGCTACAAACTGTGCGATAACAGGTATGAAAGGCAACACACCAAGGGTGGTGACAACAAAACGCATGGAGGCCATCTTCAGGAGAGAAGACATCGTTTATGCGGAAGATCGTAAAATATCAGTCAGGGAAGACAAGAAGGGGGAAACACACTACACACCAGAGATCAAGAAAATCATGGATAGGCACAACAATGTCTTTGAGCCTATACCACCAGGGGCACCTTCAGATAGGGGGTTTGAGCACATCATAGAGTTCGAAGAGGGTTCAAAACCTTTCATCACCACTCCCTACAAGCATCCCAAGAAATACAAAGACGAAATTGAGAAGGTCATTAAGGAGTTGTTTGATATGGGCCAAATCAGGCCAAGTTCCAGTCCCTTTGCATCTTCAGTAGTGCTTGTAAAAAAGAAAGATGGGACGATGCGCATGTGTATTGACTACATGGCTCTAAACAATATACAATCAAAAATAGATACCCCATCCCAAGGATTGATGAGCTATTGGATGAGCTCCATGGGGCAGTATATTTCACAAAGATTGACTTTCGCTCCGGCTATCATCAGATAAAAATGAGGGAGAAAGATATCTCCAAGACTTATTTTCGGTGTCACTATGGACACTCTGAGTTTTTAGTCATGCCTTTTAGGCTGACTAATGCACCAGCCACCTTCCATTCATGCATGAATCATTTGTTCAACAAGCAAATAAGGAAGTTCTTATTAGTCTTCTTTGATGATTTATTGATCTATAGCAAAACTTGGGAGGAGCACCTTTAACATGTGGAACAGATTTTGGCTATCATGGAGGAGCAATATTTATATGCTAAGGAGTTCAAATGTGAATTTGGGATGACAGAGGTCCTTTATCTAGGACACATCATTGGAGTGAAGGGGGTACAGGTACACCAAGAAAAGATACAAGCTATCCTTGACTGTCCCACACCTAGGAGACTCACGGAGTGGAAGGGTTTTTGGGCATTTGTTGCTATTACAGGAGGTTTGTCAAAGGTTTTTCTCAACTTTGCGCACCTTTGACCAATTTGATCAAGAAGGGGGCATTCAAACGGAACCCAGAAGCACAGTCCACCTTTGAAAAAATGAAGAAAGTGATGAGTACATGCCCGGTATTGGCCCTACCAGATTACGCACAACCCTTCATAGTAGAGTGTGATGCCTCAGGGGAAGGCATTGGAGTCGTACTTATGCAGAACATGCACCCTATTGTCTATGAAAGCCGAAAGTTGAGAGGTCCTGAGCTCTTCTACACCATCTATGACAAAGAAATGTTAGCCATTATGCATGCATTGACTAAGTTCCAACAGTATTTAGTTGGGGAAAAATTCGTAGTGAGGACAGATCACAACAGCTTCAAGTACTTCCTAGATCAGAAGGACTTGAATGAAAGGCAACAGAAGTGGGTGAGCAAAATCCAGGCATATGACTTTGATATAGAATTTGCCAAAGGGAAAAATAATGTGGTAGAAGATGCTTTATCCAGGAGACCATTAGTTTCCATGACTGATATTTCAGTGGATTGGAAGGCCCACCTCTTGGTGGAATATTCGAAGAACAAATTTGTTTGCGAAGTAATGGATGGACAGGTGCTAGATGACAATTTCATAATTATGGATGATATCATTTACTACAAGGGCCGAATTTTCTTGGTTCCCAAATCAGCCTTCAAGGCCAAGGTGTTACAGGCATGCCATGATTCACCAATAGCAGGGCATCAAGGATTCATCAAGACATACAGACAGGTACGAGAGAGGTTTGCTTGGAAGGGTTTAAAATAAGATGTGATGAACCACATCAAGGAGTGCAACACTTGCCAGGCCAACAAAGATGAACACACTCATCCAACAGGACTACTACATCCACTTCCCATTCCGGAGCACAACTGGGAAATCATATCCATGTATTTCATCACAGGGTTGCCCAAGGTTCAGGGCAAAGACTGCATTTTTGTAGTGGTGGACAGGTTGACGAAGTTTGCGCACTTTTTTTTCATTGCCACAGATTTCAGTGCAACATAGGTTGCAGACCTATTCTTTAGGGAAGTTTTCAGATTGCATGGGTTGCCCAAAACCATAGTGAGTGACAGGGATAGCAGGTTCATGAGCACTTTCTAGCAGGAGCTCTTCAGGCTAGTGGGTACGGCCCTGACATCTAGAACCAGTTATAACCCTCAGACAGATGGCCAGACAGAGATAGTCAACAAATGGGTTGAAGGCTACCTCAGGAATTACGTGGCAGGGCAACAGAAAGCATGGGTCAAATGGCTTCACTTGGGGATTACCGTTACAACACCACTTATCATATGTCCATTGGTATGCCACCATTTAGGGCCTTATACAGCTATGACCCTCTCTCATTTGTAGAGATTGCCTTCTGTGACAGCAGGGCTCCCATGGTGCAGGACTGGATTTAGCAGAGTCAGGACATCCTGAGAGAATTGAAGGACCACCTATAGAGGGCACAAAATCAACAGAAGGTACAGGCAGAAAAGCACAGGGTTGAGCGCACCTTTGAGGTCGGTGACTTGGTTTATTTGAGGCTCAAACCGTACAAACATGCATCCATTAAGAGAAGTGGCACAGAGAAGCTCCAACTTCGTTTCTTTGGTCCATACAGAGTCAACAAGAGGGTAGGAGTCGTGGCATATGAGTTGGATCTACCACAGGGCAGAAAAATACATAATGTCTTTCATGTTTCGTGTTTGAAGAGGGCCATCGACAAGCATATCACTCCTTTCGAGGAACTTCCACCTATGGATGAAGAAGGACAGTTGGTACTGATACCAGAGAAGATACTTGAAGTTAGGGAGAGAAAGCTGAGGAAAAGAAGCATTAAAGAATATCTGATTAAGTGGAAGAATCTACCTATGGAGGATGCCACTTGGGAAGGGGAGCAGTTGATCCAGGAGGTAGGTTCAGAATTGCTTGTGGGCAAGCAATTTCTAGTAGGGGAGACTGTAATGTCCCTCACCTCTTGATGAAGTGGGTTGGAGAGACTCGGTAGTCTATCTTTCCCCACTAGACTATAGTCTTAGGCATATTGGGGACAAAGTCAACCAGAAAACATAATATTCTAAAGTTAAGTTGACTTCGTGTGAAAAAGGGTAACTCAACGAAAAAATAGAAAAGATGAGTTAGGTTAAGAGTTAACCCTAGGGGTTAAATAACTCAATGGAGGAATAGACTGGAGCTATAAAGGAAAGGGCAGGGCACACTCCTTATTCATTCTGGATTATTATCTTATTTGCATTGGAGCTCTTGAGCACAATTAGTTTTGAGGGTTTTGAGTCTAAAACCCTAGAGATCAACTCAATGGTGAAAGATCCCACCTTTCTTGATCCAGGCTTTGGTCTCGGGGGTGAAATAATCCTCCCACACCATTCTACAGTGTTGCAGGTTTGTTCTACAGGCAGATTTTAGGCTAGTGCGCAACCTAGGGGGTTTCCAGCTAGGGGGCACACCATCTTGGAGAGATTGATTCAATCTGGAGAAAGGAGAAGGCATTTGGGCAAAGTAGCACCTGGGTTCTCTTCGTAGGGTCCCTGGCATCATTCTTGGTCTATTTCAGAGGATATTATCCTTGCATTTTATTTCTGGATGCTTGGCATGAATTGGAGAAGAGAAGGGCGCATTGCAGAAAGAGGTTTTCAGTGTTTGGTGGCTTAGATCTTTATAGATTGACTTGAGACTTCATCATCTTGGTAGCATTGGCCCCATCTACATTCTAGTATATTTTGGTGGCATTTGGAGGCTCCTAGAGGGGAGAACAAATTCTCCTTGACTTAATCAAACTAGGAGGGTGCAATCCAGTTTAGGGGTTGCCTAGTTGGAGGAGAAAAACTTCTCAGATCAACTTGAGACTTGGTTTGGAGGTTTCTATCATCCCAATCTACATTCCAGGAGATTTTAGAGGGATTTGGAGGTCAGAAAAGGGATGGCCGAAACTTGAGGGTTTATTAGCATCTAGAGCAGGGCGCAACTCAGCGAGTTGGAGGGGTTTTGCAGAGTATTGACGAGGTCTTCGTATCTTCAGTCCGAGCTTGCTTGCTGGTGGCCTTGGGAGGCTTGGATATCTTCTCAGATGGCCTTTGGGAGGAACTTATCTTTGTATTGCTATTATTATTGTATCGGCTAGCAACCCATTTTGATATTATTGGGGCTTTCTTCCAGATCTGCATATCTCTTGTATACAGGATCCTTTTACTATCTAGATAAAGGTCAGATCTGCCATTGTTGGTTCTATACTGGTGTTCTTTATATCTCTTGTCTTGCTTATGATTATATGCTTCATATCTATTGCTCAATCAACATTAAGTAGTCCAAATGCACATCTTCATGAGTACACCTGCAAACACATGAACAAACATAGCAAACAATAAACAGTTAGTGTTCCGAGCAAAAAAATTGGCTCAGGAACATTACATTCTACTTGAAGACCCCAAGCAAAGTATATTGTTGGGGATAGATTTGTAGTAGTATTGCTATAAGTCTTTGTGGGTTGCTTCTACTTGTGTTTGCAAAGTATTTTACAAGCCATTTAAAGGATCTCACCTTCTTGTCTCATTGTGTAGCAAGGATTTGCATATTTGCAGGTTACCAAAGACTGGAGGAGTGGATTTTAAGTCTGGAATCCCACTTATCCAATCATCAAAAACTTCATTTTATTTTCTGTTTTCATTTCCAGCTATTTATCATTCATTTTCAAGCTCTTTTCTTCCATAACTTTGCAAATCTAATCATCTTTTTCAGTTCATATTTTTACATAAAACTTTTCGTTTTATGTACTTACCAAAACTAACTCATTCTTAAGTCATTTTTAGCATTTTCTAGCACACAAAGCTTGCTGTTTTATGCAGGTTTTTGCCAATTTAAGGGGAGGTGCTGCCCATTTTTTACCGCAAGGAACTCAAGGAAGCATCCAAGAGTTGTGGGGCCCAACCTTTTCACTCCTCTTACTTTCTAATTCATTGTAAGCAGCCCAAGAGAGTCTCTTGGCTTGCATTCTTTATTAATTTTCCAAATTTGTAAAGTTGTAAAGTATTTTTCCCACACCTTGCATGTGAGTGGCCTTGCCACCCTTGCAAAATCTTGCTATCTAGTTTAGATTTTTTATTTTGCTCAAGTTATTTGCCCCACTTCTCCCATAAAGAGAAGGTTGAGTGGCTATTTTTCATTTGTTTATTTTTCAAGTCTTTTTGCCCACCTTGGCCACAAAATAGGTAGGCTTGTTCTCCATATTGTGCCATAGTTGTGAGGCTTGTTAACTTGTTTTATTTTTGCCCACCTATGTCCTTGAGGCAAAGTTGTGTGGCTAGTTAATTTAGTTCCCTTTTTTTAGTTTTCTTATTTTATTTGCCCACACCTTGCATGTGAGTGGCTTTGCCACCCTTGCAATATCGTGCTGGCTAGTTGTTAGAACTCTCATTTTTGCAAGTAAACAAACCTTGCCCCACCATTTGCCTCGTATTCCCTCCCCCTGCCACTTGTGGATCTTGGGTGACAAGAAAGGGCAAAGGATCGTGTGGCTAGTCTAATTAGGCAAAGGATTGTGTGGCTAGTCTAATTCATTATATGGAAGCCTTTGAGGGTGAAATCAGATATCAATTAAGGGATAAAGAGCAACTAAATCTAAAATATGCACAAAAGTATGCTATCAAAATAGATAAAAATATGCAAGATGCTAGGAAGTCAAATCTCCCTGGTTTCTCAAGGGGAACTTCTTCCAAGCACAATGGGGAGAAGAAGATGAAAGTGGAAACTAAAGAATCTTCTAATGATGGCATAAAGGAACTCACCCAATTAATTAAGAAAATGAAGATTGACCATGCTGTAATGTCCCCACTTTGGGACATCATTATATTACAGAGTGTTATGTTGACTAGAGTAGCCAGATGGGGGTGATAGCGAGTACAAGAGTTATTTAGGGGTTTTATTGGGCTCGACTTGCATCGCTCATCTTATTTCATCATCATGATCCATTCCGCACAGCTTGCTTTGGTTCCGTTGCATTCCGACGATTTCCGTAATTTTGAGTTATTTTGGGCTATATGTTAATTAAATTCACTAAGGAGGTCATATTGGGCATAATACTTGGAGGAACCTCTTAGTGTAATAGCTCATCAGAATCGGCAGGAATAACACTACAGGATAGGATGATGAGAAGTGACTTTCAGTGGCTAGAGAAGCCACAAGGAGGGATAAACCACTTTTTAAAGGTAAAATGGTTAATTAATTAATTAATTAATTAATAATTAAATAATTAATTAATTAATAATTAAATAAAGTAAAAGTCACTTGGAGAGACAAGGTGAGCAGGGAGAATAAAAGAGAGATAGGGGCCTCTATTCTCTCATTATGTTGATTATCAGTTTTGAGATCTGGCTTCTTGCTAGTGAGCCCATGCACTTGGGGGTTTTGAGGGTTTTGACGTAACAAATCCTAGAGATCAACTCGGTGGTGAAAGATCCCACCCAAACTGGTCCAAGCTTGGTCACGGAGGTGAAAGATTCCTCCCTTACCATTCTACATCAGTCTATCCCAGTTACAGGGGGATTTTATAGTAGTAGCAGGCTCAGAGAGAGAGACAGTGCGCATCAGTGAGGGTTTCCAGCAAGAGGGCGCACCACCTTGAGGAGAGTAGCTTGATCTGGAGAGAGGAGAAAGAATTTGGGGAAAGGGGCTTCTGGATATTCTTGGTATGGCCTAGTGCACCTTCATTAGCCTATTTCGGAGGGTTTTACTCAGTCATATTATTTATTGGAGTTTGGCACGAGCTGGAGAGAAGGAGGGCGCACTACAGATTGAGGATTTCGCCTTTTGGTGGGTCAGTTCTTCATTATTCAGCCTGAGACTTTGCCAGGGGGTTTCGCTTGGTCCGATCTCCAGTTTGGCACCTCTGTCAGGGGATTTGGCAGTTATATTCTTGGAGGCCGAATTATTGGCTTGGTTCAGCTAGGAGGGCACATCTGTTATTGGAGATATTTTGGTTTGCGGATCTTCTGGATGAGCTACTGCTTTGAGATTGCTCATACCTTCTTACCATCACCTGATCTATCTTCTTACAGAGTTTAGCAGAGGTTTGGGGCCATTAGAGAGGAGGTTGTACCTTCCTTGGGCTATTCCAGTTAGGAAATGCGCATTGTGCCTGAGAGGGCATCACCTACAACAAAGGATATCCATTGGTCTTCAGTGTTACTTGGTGTTTAGCTTGTAGAGGCTTTTGGAAGCCTGGATCTTCTTCTATCTTGTGTCTTGGAGGATTTATTAGCCCAACACTCTATTCACTTATATGTATTCCAGATCTGCACCATTTTTGTATGAGGTCAGAGATCTATTATTAATAAATCAGGTCTGAGGTATTTATGGTTATTTCTTGTGTTGTTGATCTTGAATCTCGTTGAGTACATTCCATTTCTATATCTTCTTGATTATTGGCTGCAAACACACATTAAACCATCATATTAAACCCTAGCCCAACTCATGAGACGTAAGTCTGCAAAGTGTTTGACAAAATGCCACAACTAGAAAACACATAAAAATCAATGAAAAACGCAATGTTCCTGGCATCTTGGGTTGGGAACATTACAGTGCTATCAGAGCGAATTTCCTTCGCTAGCCTGTGATATACATTGATGATCTAGAGGAGAGATGGAGTTTGTAGATTTTGGAAAGGAGACCATATATTGTGATAAGGAATTTTACACCCTTAGTGAGACATTCAGGGTTCAATCAACATTCCAACAGTTTGTATCCATCAAAAATCCTAGGTGGAGCAAAGATGAGGTTACACATTGGGCCAAAAAGATGGAAGAAATCCATTATTGGAGCAGAATAGTAGAGGAAACACAGATTGAGCCTACACCCATTCGATGCAGGGAGCTTTGCTACAATTGTAAAGTGCCTTGGGAGCCAGATCACAGATGTAGGGGTAAAGGGAAGGTGCACATTATTGAGGTGCACTATGACAGTGAGGATGAGGAGTTGCGGGAGGATGCAACCATAGATGCCTATTTAGAGCAGTCTGATGAGGCTAGTGACTCTTGCACATTTGAGGGACAGTTGGATGGACAGGATGATAGCACATGTTCTTCATCTTCCACATCATGCAGTGTTGAGGATTCAACACTTCAGCACAGTGGTGACACATGTGAGTATTTACAGGAGTTAGCACTGCGATATGATGAGAGTAGGAGGTCAGATGACCTATCCTTGGGTATAGACATGGTTTTCAGGGAGTCATGCATGGAGGACGATGAGCTTTCTATGATGACCGTGACACATTTGTCATCTTTTCAGACACCTATGATAGCCATGACACATGA
This sequence comes from Picea sitchensis, assembly GCA_010110895.2. Classification (NCBI taxonomy): domain Eukaryota; kingdom Viridiplantae; phylum Streptophyta; class Pinopsida; order Pinales; family Pinaceae; genus Picea; species Picea sitchensis. The sequence continues at coordinate 36,737 of SNQJ01S0104514.1, forward strand.
GGATATCGGTGGCATCTATGATATGGTGGAGGAGCCTTGTCTGAGGATTAGACATTAGGGGCATATGGATCTGTAGACCCAGGAGGAGAGACATGACTTGGAGACAATAGAACTTACACATACCTATCAACATGAGGAGATTGAGTCACCTCTTTTGGAGACTCCATTATTTGATCGGGTTATGGAGTCTGGAAGTTTGATGGGACACTTACTTCCAGGACTGGTCTGCAGTGATGAGGATGCACTCCTTATTGGCCGGGATGACCATAGCACGTGTCTGGGCACATCTGTATGGGATCCAGGCACAAATGATAGTACCAGAGTGAGTGCACAAGAGGATACAACTACCCATACAGGATACAATGTGATTCAGATGGGGCTAGCAGTTGGTGATGGTGTGTAGTGGCATACATGAGGACCCAACAATGCAGTGGATAGTGGGCAGTTCAGTGCCTTATCTCTTGCGGAGAGTGTTGTTGGGAATTCAATGGTTGACACTAGCAGTGAGGGGCATGAGGTAGAACCTCAATATGATTTTGATCAGGAGTCACGATACTTGGAAGAACAGTTGAGGGTCAGTGAGGACATGATCATGGCAGCCACTAGATGCATCGACGACACACATGCATTTGTGGAAGATTATTGTTGGAGGGCATCGATGGCACATGATAGTTCAGATGGGGGATTCGCCATGGATGACTTTCATACTGTCAGGGAAAGAGTGTCTGTGATGAGGGCCGACTACCAACAATTGTTGATGGACAGGGACTACCTATTGGAGATTGGCGAGATGTATCACAGGACACTGAGGGAGTAGGAGATTGAGGTGGACCGACTCACTCTTGAGTTGGTGAGCACATGAAATATTCTAGGTTGTAAAGTTTGGGAAAACCTCCTGGTTTTGGTGTTGGACTTTCGTCAAACAGTTTGCATGCTTCTGTATTTATGGCTGTAGGTGATAATTGGATGGACAGCATGCTGTCTCTTTGGTTTGTTTGCTGATATATTAGTTTTCTAACCCCCTTATACCTCCCCAATTGATGTCTAAGAGTGCTCTTTCAATGTTGATGACAACCCATAAAAATAAATTGCAAAAATGGCCATGAAATAAAGAGAAACAAATTTGTTGATGACTGATTTTTATTAATAAAACTTCAGCAGAGATGATTACAACATTAAATGGCGTTTGTACCTTATGCAAAGAGAGTATGCAGCTGTTACAAATGTATCTCGAGTCAATGGACAGCAGCAGCAAGTAAACAACAGTCCCCAGACACACGTGCTGCCACAAGACAATGCCCAGCTGATGAAAGATCACGCCCCAGTGGAGATTTCGTTGTCTAATGGGTTGCTGCCCTCCATACACCTTCTAGGTTGGGAGAAAGGGTTAGATCCCTGTTGTATGGAGCTGAAACGCTGAATGGACAGCAATGATACACCTCCCAATACGCCAAAACGACCTCATGTGCTGCAGCAAGGGTAACGTTCAGCTGTAAATACTCACGCCCAAGTGCAAACTAATGCTGTACCACTGTTTGTTTCTTCACATGCTTGCTTGTATGTAAGGATGATGTTGTTGGGCTGTATAATGAGAAGAGATGAAGGGTTTCGCCACATCCAGCAGTAGCTTACCCACCCACACGCAAATAAATTAATACACTGCCCTCTATTTGGTAATACGCTGCCCTCTTAGATCACGCCCAACTCAAAACCCAACGAACTAGAGGGTTTGCCCTGGAAGAGAACTCGCCCTTGATGATGAACTGAAGGTAATGACCAGACTTCAATGAATCTCTTCGAACCACCACAATAGTACCTGCAAATGAAAAGCCGGAATGGCTTCTCCAATCTTACGGCTAGGGCAGATAGTTTCACTGCCGAATCCGAGTGTAGAAATGGGTTTCCAACTGAAATCCTCGTTTGCTCACCGAGCTCTTCTCAGAAACCAATTTTCGAAATGAATAATCAATAATGTCCTTTCCAATCCTCGCTTGTCCTTTTATTCTTTCACTTTTTCTTTTTCTCCATTAAAATATTCATTTAATTAATAATTGGAGAGAAATACCCTCAAAGAGGGGTTTAATATTAATAAACTCACTTTTCCTAAGTTTTCACTTTATAATTTGAAAGTGACTTTACCAATATCATTTCCCTAATTCATCCGTCTAATGGTTTACGGGAAATTGTGTAAACCACCACGGTATTCCGACTGCCTAGGAAAAACGGGACATTACAGCACACAAAGATTCTTGGAAGGCACACAGACAACCCTTCAAGAATCAGAGTCCAGTTTAGAGGAGCTCCTTGAGGAGATTAGACAAAGATCCACTACATCTATCCTAGCAGAGGGTTAGATATATCCTTCAGCCACATTGCTAGAGGATGTTGGTGGTTTAGCAGAGAAGCACTAGTTAATGGAGGAGCATGAGGAGTACCCAGGATCACTGATGAGTATGGAGATATATGATTCGTAGATGCAGGAGGATGTCCATGTGTCACAGGAGCTATCCTCCACGAGGATTTTTGAGATAGTCAAGCACTCACATACTCATGGGGACTCCAGAGCCAAGGGCAGTTATGAGGACACTTCCATTTGTGTTCTAGGATTGGCTGACCTTCATGTAGAGGTTGACCCAGTAGTACACCCAAGATCCATGATGTTGCAGGAGTATACAGGAGCATACCATGGTGAGTGATAGTTCACAGAGACATGCAGAGGTGTACAGTGGGATTCAGAGGGACGCACTGGATTGTAGGGAGGAGACACACTTAGTGGAGCATGGAGCTCTCTCTCCTTTGTAGCAACACATAGTTCTGAGAGATCACCTTCACAGTAGCAACAACTATAGGAGTGATGACGGTTGGAGAGTGATTGACCAACATTTTGTAGATTTACCTCCGGTTGTACCTGATGGTTGGGGTTCAATGATGACCACAGGAGAGTATTTATCATGGGTGTCGGTGGACGAGCTTTTGGTTGAATCCTTGGGATTGGCCAAAGTATATGACACTTTCCAGTCCTATAGTCGTTTGCAGATATGTCTGTTATCCTTTTCTGATAATTTCATCATTGACAATAGTGCAGGGGGTGATAGATAGGGGAAGGGGACATGGAGAGTTGGTAGGTCAAGACCACCTAACAGGAGAGTCTTTATTATCTAATAACACAACTCAAGTTTAAAAAATTTAGGGAAAATTTATTACTTAGTTTTTAATGAATTAATTAGAGTAAGTCGTTTTAACCAAGGATAAGAGACTTATCCCCAGCAATGGCACCAAATATGTTGTCGTCCTTATACACACCTACTAACGTGGAGAAGTTTCCAACCCACTTGGTGTGTCCTTAGAGTCACAAGCCTAAGTCCAAACCCACTGTCACCTCGACTTGGACTTCTTCCATCTAGGCTCACTCCTAGGGAAGCCAAGGGGAGTAGACCCTACTTAACTAAGTTAAGTTGATTAAGTGTTCTAGGAGTTAATTTTAAATCTTGAGTTAGGGGACTTAACCTAAATGACAATCAACAATGCAAATGCAAATCTTTAATGAAAAGCAAACCCCTTGATCTACAAGTTATACTAAGACTAGTGCCTAAAGATGGGTAAATGGAGTCAATAAGATTATACAACAAATTACAATTATACAAAAGTGAATGTTGTTATGAGATATCCACAAATAACAAAAGAAATTACTTTAAACCAATTATGAATATTTTCTACAAATTGGAAAACAACATGAAATATATATGTATTATGAAATGAATAACTAAATGATTATACAATTAAAAAGTGATATATCTACACAATGGATTAGATAATGAAATGAATACTAGCTTTATACAAATATCTCCAAATGAATAAAAAATACTTATAACAAAAATAGAGGTGCTTTAGTATATGTAAACATCCACAATGAGAGAAAGTGACTCAAAACATAAAATTGCTTGGAAATTAGAATCACATGAAAAGTAAATTGCTTGAAATGTAAAATTGCACAACTTGAAGAAATTGAAATAGCTTTGAGAACTTGAAGTGCAATGTTGTGAAAGTTGTGTTGGTTAAATTTAATAAGTTTTAAGTCTCTCTTTGATTATGGGGATTAGAAATATGTAAGATACAAGCCTAGACTATGTGACTACCCCAAATTGTTATCCCCTCAACCAAAAGGAATTATTGGGTGCTCAATAAAAATGGCAAACAAGGTCCTTACCTAGCTCCATAGGTCAACCCGGAATGCTTGGGCACTCAAGCAAGAAGGACACATAGTGCCATGAAGCCGTCCCCGACTTACAGCCTATAGCCTCCCAAGTCACCCTTTTTGGTGATTGAAGCAATAAAAGTTTCGATGCCTAGTTACTAAACTCCAAACCTTTTCCCTTTCTTGTCACCCAGGATCCACAAAGTGGCAAAGGGAGAGAATACGGGGCAGAGATGCAACACAAATATGATTACTTTTGCAATAATTGAAATGACTTGGAAATTTAAATTGCAACCCCACAACAATGGCACAAGTGGAGGACTAGCCTACCGTTTTGGCCAAGGTGGATGTAATAAAAGAATTTAAATGACAAGAAAACAAAAACATCCTCAACAATGGCACAAGTGGAGGACTAGCCTATCGTTTTGGCCAAGGTGGGTAAAATGAAAGAAAATTAAAAGACTTAGAAATAAAGAGCAACCCCATATCAATGGCACAAGTGGAGGACTAGCCTACCGTTTTGGCCAAGGTGGGTATAATGAAAGAAAATGCAAAAAAATAAATCTAACTCTAGCCTTCATGATTTTGCAAGGATGGCTTAGGCCAATCTCTTTGCAAGGTGTGGGCAATTTTTCCTAAATTATTACAATATTAGATTTTTATCTTTTATGAGAGAAGGCAAACCAAGAGACTCTCTTTGGGTTGCTTACAACACTTTAGAAGAGGAAGATGAAGAGGGATTTGATATCCCAACTTTAGAATGCCTTTGGAATTCCTTGGGGGCTCAAAACAAGTAGCACTTCCTCCTTCTTGTTGAAAAAACTGCGTAAAAATCAGCAAGGTATTTCTTGCTAGAAAATGCTACAAACACCAAAGACTTGTTAACTTTTATTAGCCCAATAAAACATAAATTTAAGTAGAGAAATCTGAAAATAAAAGTGCGTTTAAATGACCATTATAGAGAATATAAGTGCTTATGAAAGAAAGGAGAGTGTTGGATACAAAGGAGGAAAACAATGGAAACTTTGGTTGATTGAATGAGTGGGTTTTCCACTCTAAAAATCATTCCTCCAATCTTCTAGTGACCTGCAAACATCTATATCTCTTACTACACAAGACACAAGGAGGTGAGAGCATCTAAAAAAACATACAAAATACTTTGCAAGCTTGAAAAGAAACTACCACAAAATTAATAGTAATATTACCACTAATTACTCCTGTTGCCACCTTATACACACCTTTGGGAGACGTGGAAGAAATCTTCAATCCACTCGGTGTGCACCTGGGAGACGGGAAGAAATCTTCAATCCACCTGATGTGTCCTTAAAGTGAGAGTTAAGGTGCCGCCACCTAATCCTCAACTTCTCCGCCTAGGCCAACTCCTAGCTAAGCCAAGGGGGTAGTCCCTAACAAATATACTCAAGCTTTGCCAAGTACAGAATTGAAATCTAGGAGCTTATTGTTTCATCAAACCATTAACCATTGGGAACTCAAAATAAACATGAACATTCATTCACCACTCTATATATAATCAAATTAACTTGCATCAAAAGGATACTAAGAAACAGCTTGTCAGTAAGCTGCATTTACATCAAATATAAACAAATTATGAAATGTGAAGCCTCGTACTTTGTTGCTTGTAAATGATTGAGACCGCCTTAAAGAGAGTCAAGCAATGTAGTTCGCTGGGTTTTATTAAGGGTAAATTGAAGCTTGATTAGTGAAATGGTTTGGGCCTCCTTTGGAGGTTAGCCCTTTGCTTGGAAACTTCATGGAGAAAACCTCTTACCGGTGACCCAAATGGTCTCACCCGAAAGCCCACCTAAAGTGATGGATGTCCAAAACGCAGGGAAGCCAGGTCCCAGAGGGCCCGCCTTACTTCGTGTCACCGTATAGCGCTTACCGCATCAAATTAACAACTTCTGGGTTTTTCCTAATTAAATCTATTTCAACTAATCGCACTGCAGCATGTATGAACTTACTCCCCACCGACAGATCGCAACCTCGCAACTAGGAGGGTCAGAACAAAACTCCGCGAAATGAGGGGAATTTGGTTTATTTTATGCGTAAATAAAGTGTGAGACTGATTACTATGTTAACTAATCAATTCAGGCCCCTTCGAGTATCGCTCGAGGGACAGCTTTATTTTGCCAACTGAAACACCGAAATTCTGCAAATCTAATCTAACAACTTGTGCAAAAATGACAAAATCACCACAATACCACTGAAGAAGAGCGGGAGCTTGTAGCCCGGCTTATTTTATTATGATTTTATATAATGCTTATTGGGATGAGTTGTGAGCATTCATTAGGGGCTCACAAGCTCTTACAAAGTTTTTTTTGCAAAGTTGTACACAATTTTATGAAGTAGGAATGATGACTCCGGGGATCCCGAATGCTCCTAATCCACCCAAAATGGGATTTAACATCCTTCATCTGTTCACCCACCTGCACAAAACAACAAGTAAACAAGGATAAAGATGCCCAAAACACTTTAGAAGTGTCTTGGGTTATGAGAGAAAACTTCAAAAATTTCTAAGTAAATTTAGCAATTTTCGGCAAAATTAACTAAGGAACTCGGCCAAAGAGCTAGTTTCCTTAGGGTCTTTTGTTGCTGTTATAAACAGAAATACAGAGCACTTATAATTGCTAAATATAAACCTGAAAGCACTGTCAAATAAATCACAAAACTTCAGCCTTAGAATTTTGGAAATAAAATACTAAAAATTTGATTCTTTCTGAAACTAGATCTAGATTAAGATAACCGATTTGAAATATGACTTAGATCTAGTCTTTTGACAGCTTACTACTTAGATATGAATGATTTATAATCTGAAATGTATCTAAGAAAGTAAACCAAACAACAAGTTACCAGAGCGATTTTGAAATTTTTGAGAAAGAGGAAGAGAGAGGAAATTGTAGCCTCAAACCCTTGGGCAATGGAGTCTTCGATGAACTAAGGAGGGAATTGAGTCTTTTAGTCCTTGGAGTTGTTGGCAGAAAACAAGTTACTTCACCACTCCAAGCTAAGGAACCTGTAGTCTTAAAATTCCTTGCACATAAACTTGTTAATATGAAATGGTGTCACCTACACAAGAAACTTGAGGATATGTTAGTTAAACAAAACACACACATATACACTTCAATATCTCTAAATGTAATGAGCAAATAGGAATAACAAAAAGCTAGATAATTCTACCCTTCAAGATGATAACATCCCTTGAAAGCCAATATAACAAAATTTAAAGAAAGAACTAGACAAATATCACCTAATAGATATAGATCTGACATCAATTTGCATCCACACAAATAGATAGTACACCTTCTTGAGCTCCAAAGTCTTTTTTTTATTCAAATGAGAAAGTTTTACAAATGGCACAATAGGCTTTCATCTCAAAACCCAACTAAAATTTCAAGAGGGTCGACCCTCTTAAATAGGCATGGGGAGGGGTAATGCATGCGTTTGAGAGGAATTATGGCAACGAATGAAGGGAGCGAATGAAGGAACGGGTGGCGGAATGGAGCTTTGATGTATGGAGGAATTGGAGTGGATGGGGGAGGCGAATCAAGGGGAGTGAAATGCATATGTGAGGAAGCTACGTGATGAATGAAGTGGGAGAGGGGCGGAGAGCCACTCTAGGGCGAATTAATGGACGGGTGTATAGCCGAAAGGGAGTGCTCACGTAGTTAAGGGGAGCTGGCGTGGGCAGGGCTACGAATGGGAATCACGGGAGATGAGGGCTATGATAGGGAAGGGCCTGAGTTTGGGGTGAGTGGGAGGCTTACGCAAGGGGTGAGGCTGAGTTAAGGAGTGAAGGGAAGGGCGTTGGACCACAACTTAGGGAGAGGGTTACGTAGGATAGGGAGGGCGAAATATACCATCTAATTGAGTCGACCCTCCTTTAGATTGATTTATTTTAACGTTTATTCAACCAAGAATAAACAAAAAATATTTCTTTTTAAATCAATGTTTTAAGTTTTAATTACCGCCCTTTCCAAAGCCTTCGAAAGTAGAACTCCACTTTTTTAGCCAAAAATAATCGCTTTTTTTCCTCGAAAGATAGGAAATAGGGTTTACACCATGCCCCGGACCCAAAAACGACTGCAAATATGGCATCTAAGAATATCTGATGCCATATTTTTACATCTTATTGACTCCTAATTACTAAATTCCATCTTTGTGGGAATTTAATTAATTCGCCAAAACTTTAAAAAAAACCTATCAGACTTTAGCCGTAATTTCCAAATAACTCAGACACCATGTTCTAGTATGAGCTTATATACATTCCTATTAATTCAGACATTGGATTTCTCCATGCCAAGACCCCGCTTTGTCAACACATACCTCTCGCTTTGGGATACGTCTTTTCGAGGAAAAACTTAGAAATTATTTAATCCTCCCACCAAGGTAAGAAGAAAAGATAAATAAAAAAAAAAAACATCTCGAGTATGTGCCCACCCCTGCATCATCAAGGGTGGCCAATAGCCTTTTTACATCTCTCATACTTAGAACACTTATTACAACAGTGGAAATACGGAAGAAGGGGCCTTTTCAGGGCCTGCTGAATCATTGAATTCTGCATGTATGAGCATTGTTTGCTCATTCTTTGGTGGCTCTTCAGGAAATCCAGCTTGTGCAACCTGGTGGATAACAACTCCCAAGCAAAATACTTTGCTTGGGCCTCCAAGTTAAACTAGTGAATACAAGAAAATGCAAGAAATGAAATGCACAATATCACCTCACAAACACCATGAAGAGCATCAAGATGGCTCCCAATGCACACAATAGATCCTCCAAAACTTCCTTTATTATCCACAAAATGTTGCTACAAATACTTGTAGCAAGATTTACATATGAAAACATGAGAGAGAGAGGGAAAGAATGAGAGAAATTTTGGCATAATAGACTTTCTCTAAGAACTGATGAAGAAATGAGGAGGAGAGACCCTCTTTTATAGATGAGGAAGAGGAGAGACCCCACTTGGATGAGCTCCAAGTGTCATCCATCCAATGGGGGAGGGTCTCTTCAAGGGGGGTGAACTTTTAGGGTTAGTGAGTGAATTGAAGGATGAAGGGTGAGTGGGGAAAGGGGAAAACACCTTTCCCACTCATAAAAAGGGTATTTAGGGTCGAAGGGTGGTACCACTAAATTTTTGGGGGCCCTCTTGCTATATTTTTATTTTTTCATGAGTTTATGAGCAAGGGGGGCACCCCTCTTCTTAGGAAATGGTCATCTTGGGTTGTTGGCTTAGTAAGGGGGTGTTTTCTAAGTGTAAAATCACTTTCCCAACTTAGAAAAGACATTAGGAATCATTTTCCCACTCCCTCTCATGACTTTAGTGACTTTTACAAAATTTGGCTATTTTAATTTAGCCAATTACATGCTGATTTTTGACCGACTTGGACTCCTCATGGACAATGGCCTAGAAAAACTTGTCCAAATGAGCCGAGACTTGGTACAAGGGTGTAGGGGTTCATAAACCATTTGATTTGAGTACTCATACCCCTATACAAAATCCCCAAGGACCACTTTTTTACAATTTACATAAAAAATAAATAAAAATCCCCAGTTTGCGGGAATTTTAATTATTTAAAAAAATCCTATCAAAACTTAACGGAATTCCGCAAGACTCTAGGAGATGTCTAGCATGGTCATTTAAAACACTTATATACCTTAGTCACCCCTTGGGATCGATCATTAGAACGCCTTTCACCACTTTGGAGAATTATTGTCAGTGAAAAACTGAAGGATAATTAAAATTGCAGTTAAGCAAGGTTAATTACCCGAGGAAAAAAAACACTCGATGAAAGGACTTCCCTAATGATAAAGTCCTAGGTAACTAGACAAAAATTGACTCATGCTAGCATGTTACAATATTATCCCACGTAGGGGAGCAAAAATTTCAATTACATAGAAAAGCGTGCCAAGGGAAAAATTTGCCTTGTTGAGCAAAAAAGTTTTCAAAATGGTTATACCACTAGGCACATATATTCATGGAACATGGAGTGGACCCCTAGTGGAAATAGGTGGTCAACAGGAAGCACATTTGGGGTTCCAGGGGGTATTCCAGAGCAGATCCGAGGAAACCCTCCTGACCCATTACAGAGGAGGCCATGACGATCATTTCGAGTCATACATTGTAAGATTATGTCGGTAGGATCACTAGGGCGCACTCCCACAACCTAGGAGGTGCACAAACCCCCATGGGGTGACATCTGAAGCTTCAGAGGTCGAAACTTCATTCCGACAGTTACGAGGATCAGCCTAGAGGCCAGGGCACTTCTTTTGAGACAATTTCTAGTCCATTCCGATGGGTATCGCCATCAGGGCGAGTTTTCCAGTATCTGTAGCAGTTGTCGTGAGCTTTCGGACTGCGTTTTGTCGATCTATCCGTGCATGCACAAATCAGCCTTCATTCTTCTGATCACGGGTATTTCTTGTTAGTTGATTTGTATTCCAGTGACAATCCATGAGATCTAATTGATGACTAGTATATCTGCTTTCATCTTATTATTGTATTTCCTTCTTTTTTCTCATTATATATATCAGTGAGCTGTGTTGTCCTTTCTTTCGCATGCATTATCTTTATACTGCTAAAACACTTAATGAATGAAACACACATACAAAAATCACCAATCATGTTCAGACATTAACTCAAATGCATCCAGAAACCCCCAGAGTATCAGACTTCGATGTCAAAACAATAGTTCAGCTGTAGATATACAAATCAGCTGGATCAAGGATATTTCAGTGGTATCAGATCCTTCTTCCTGCCAACATGTGAAGAAGTGCTTCTCATGACCCCATGATTCCGGGAATAGGTGAAGAATACCCAGAGGGTCGAGGACATATTGGGGACAAGTACATTTAGTACCGCAGAGGTCATAGCAGAGATAGGAGAGAGAAACCGAAGGGATTACACCCCCTTCCACACTCAGTTAGATATAGAGCCAGAGATAGAGGACAAAGAGCATATCAATTCAGACACAGAAGTCGAGATCGAGAGGACTATGGGTGACAGGCGTGAGACACCCGAGGGCAGGGGGAAAGGCCCCAAGACACATATTGACAGTACATAGGCCATGTTGAATGTCCTAGCTAGAGGATAGAGGGACATGATGAACGCCATACAACAGATGGTTATCAGTGCATAGATGCTCCACCATAGCATGAGCACTATAGGTGCCAACGCCGTAGGAGGAGCGAGTGGTTCAGGAGGACACCAGGGAGATGGGGCCAATGGCTCCAGTGGATCTCAGGGTAGAGCTAGTCCACACCCTTCACCAGTTCGAGCCTACACATCGTATGGGAGGATTCCCCAACCGTTATACCCACAGATCCAGGGGGGCCAACCATTGGGACAACCAGGACAGGCGAGAGGACAGTCGGGTCAAGGACATGTAGTTCCACATGATCCATTTGGGGAGTACATGAGAGACTACTTGGCACTAGGACCGGAGTTCCATGCAGACATGAGTTTGATGGAATATTGTTCGATCAGATATCGAAACAGACCGCGAGAGGCATATAGAGACAACGAGAAAACTCATAACATGGATTTCATCAAGAAAGTGGGAAAGATGAACATTCCTACTTTCGACGGATCATCACGTTGCTCAGTTCAGGCATGGGTCCAGAAGCTTGACACATACTTCAAGCTTAACTGACAGAGTCAGAAGCTATCAGCTTCGCCACATTGCACTTGGAGGGGGAGGCCCATGAGTGGTGGTACCATGGGTTGGTGACTTTGGGTCACAACCACATTACTTCATATTTGGAGTTCACTGAGAGGTTGATGGAGAGATTTGACAAGAGAGATCCATAGCTCCACTTCAGGGACCTTACACAGTTGAGGCAGCCAGGATCAGTTGAGGCCATCATCACAGAGTTCCTGCGGAAGGAAGTGACCGTATCCGATATATTAGAGCATAGACTGGTGATGTTGTTCACCAAGGCATTGATAGAGCCATTGAGGGGTTGGGTTAAGGATTTCAAGCCTCACACCTTATAGGAGGCCATTGTGCGCACGAGAGAAATGGGGGACTCAGCGCTAAAACCCAAAACCTTTACCAAACCCTTTGTACCACAGAGAGACAAGGATCAGAGAAATTCTCAAAGGGAATGGAAGGGTAAGCCCAAGTTGCATGATGACATGAGACGAGAGTTGATGAGGAAGAAGCTTTGCTTCTCTTGAAGAGACCCTTGGGTCATAGGGCATAGATGCATGGGAAAGGGACAGATCCACTACATTGAAGTGGAATCAGGCAGCGAGGAGGAGGAGGAGGATATCGGGGCACAGGCAAATAGTGATTCAGAGGATGAGACCACACATAGGCCAGAGCAGCAACCGAAGAAACCTTAGATACCGGCAGGGGCACCGCCCAAGGAGGAGACAAGACCTCGTAGAGAGGTGAAAAGGGGAACCATAAAAACCCTTTCAGGAGTACCCAGGTACAACACTCTCAGGCTCAAGGGCCTTGCACAGGGCCAGCGCATGACCACTTTAGTTGATGGTGGGGCCACCCACAATTTCATAGATACGTCCTTGGTAGCCTTGAGGGAGTTACGCAATGAGGAGTTTGAGGGATTCCACGTGGCAGTGGAAGATGGATACATGATGACATGTTTGGACATGATCCCAGACCTAGAGGTCAAACTARGCAACTGCACCATGACAGATACTTTCTACGAAGTTGACCTATCAGATATTGATGTTGTATTAGGGGTACAATGGTTATATTCATTGGGGGAGATTGGGTTCAACTATCAGATGTTGACCATGATCTTCAGAGACGTCGGTGGATCGAGAGTGGTACTGAGGGGATGTCTACAGGAGCACCACGAGCAATATCGGCAAAAAGGATGGAGCGGATCTTTCGTCACGGTGATGTGGCCTATGAAACAGAGTGTTTGGTCACCACGCAGAAGGATTCAGAAGGAAGAGAGCATTACCATCCACAAATAAGAGAGATTTTGGGTCAGTATGAGCTAGTGTTTGGGCTGATACCACCAAGGAGACCACCATATAGGGGATTTGAGCACATGATCGAGTTGGAGGCAGGGGCTACACCGGTGTTCACTGCGCCCTATAGGCATCCCAAGAGATTCAAGGACGCGATTACGAAAGAAATCAAAGAATTGCTTGCGATGCGGCACATCAGGCCCAACATGAATCCTTTTGCATCTTCAGTTGTCCTGGTACTAAAGAAGGATGGCACATTGCTGATGTGCATCGATTACAGATCACTCAACAACAAAATGATCAAGAATAGGTGCCCCATTCCGTGCATAGATGAGTTGATGGACGAGTTACATGGGGCAGTTTTCTTCAACAAGATTGATCTGCGGTCAGGATATCATCAGATCAACATCAGGGAGCAGGATATAGAGAAGACAACATTCAGATGCCATTTCAGACATTTTGAGTTCTTGGTCATGCCGTTTGGATTGACCAACGCACCTGCCAATTTCCAGTCTTGCATGAACCACATCTTCAGAGGGCAGTTGAGGAAATACCTTCTGGTATTCTTCGATGATATATTTATCTACAACAGGATGTGGGATGAGCATCTGGCACATTTGGAAGAGGTCTTGGACATTATGCAGGCACAATCATTATATACCAAGGAGTCCAAATATGAGTTTGGCATGAGAGAAATAATGTACTTGGGGGCATATCATCAGTGAGCAGGGAGTACAGGTTCATCAAGAGAAGATTAGGGCCATTTCGGATTAGCCAACACCCAAGAACCTCACGAAGCTAAGAGTATTCTTTGGGTTATGCAGTTAGTATAGGAGGTTCGTCAGAGGCTTTTCACAGTTGGGAGCACCACTCACAGATTTGACCAAGAAGGGCACCTTTCAGTGGACAAAGGAAGCACAATAGACATTTGAGAAAATGAAGGAGGTTATGAGCACATGCCCTATTCTAGCTCTTCCGTATTTCTCTCAGCTGTTTGTCTTAGAGTGCGACGCATCAGGGGTGGGGATTGGAGCAATTTTGATGCAGGGAGGCCACCCCATTGTGTTTAAGAGTAGGAAGCTCAATGATTCAGAGAGACTCTACCCCATTTATGACAAGGAAATGATAGCAATCATGCATGCCTTAACCAAATTCAGACAGTATTTGGTAAGTAGCAGATTTGTAGTGAAGACTGATCACAACAGTCTCAAGTATTTCCCGGATTAGAAAGACCTCAATGAGAGACAACATAAGTGGGTCTCAAAGATCCAAGCCTTTGACTTTGACATTGAGTATGTCAAGGGAAAGAAGAATGTCGTAGCAGATGCCTTGTCCAAGAGGCCACCAGGGTGTTCGATGATGGACGTTTGCACAGATTGGAAAGCTCATTTGTTGGTGGAGTACTTCAAAAACAAATTTGCTTGTGAGGTGATGGATGGACCGGTGGTTGATGATAGGTACTAGATTCTAGATGACGTCATTTTCTACAAGGACCGGATCTACTTGGTTCCATAATCTACCTTGAAGGTGAAGATTCTGAAGGTGTTCCATGATTCGCCTACAACCGGGCATCAGGGGTATTTCAAAACGTATAGGTAGATCAAGGAGAGATTCTCATGGAAGTGTCTCAAGGATGATGTACTTGTTGCCGCCTTATACACACCTTTGGGAGACGTGGAAGAAATCTTCAATCCACTCGGTGTGCCCTTGGGGGCAAGTGAGAGTTAAGGTGCTGTCACCTAATCCTCAACTCCTCCGTCTAGGCCAACTCCTAGCGAAGCCAAGGGGGGTAGTCCCTAACAAAAATACTAAGGCTTTTAAGCTAAGTACGAGAAAATTAAATCTAGGAGTTTATTGCTTTCTTCAAACCA
>SNQJ01S0104516.1:0-14085 GCA_010110895.2 Picea sitchensis
ATTAATGTATTAACACTTTAATAATGTATTATTACTTTATTAATGTTTTAATGTATTGATATTTTAGTTTAAAGTGATATTTTATTAAATCCAAATCTCCTCAATAACTAAGTTCCAAACTCCAAAAAAAAAATGTATTAATTAATTAATACATTACACTATACATTAATTTATTAATGTAATATATTAATATTTTATTTTATATCTTACATTAATGTAATAATTAACTAGTACATTAATATTTTAATTAGTACATAAATACTTTAATTTATACATTAATATTATAAATTAATTAATATATTAATTATGTATTAATATATTAATGATTTATTATTTAAGTAAAAAGTAATTGATATAGATTGGTCTTATTTTCTACTTTTACTTTTTAAAATTAATGAGACCAGCGTCACTTTTCACCTTTTTACCTTTTAAAATTAATGATACCAGCATCATTTTTCATTTTTCATTTTTCATTTTTAAAATTAATGACACTCATTTTTTAAGTTAAATGTAATTGTTACTCGTGTTATATTTTTGCATAATATTTACCTCTCATATAGGGTGGCCATTATATATTTAAATAAATAAATAAATAACAATAAAACTATTATTTTCAAAAAAAAAATAAAAATANACTCATTTTTTAAGTTAAATGTAATTGTTACTCGTGTTATATTTTTGCATAATATTTACCTCTCATATAGGGTGGCCATTATATATTTAAATAAATAAATAAATAACAATAAAACTATTATTTTCAAAAAAAAAATAAAAATATTTAAAACAAACTTCGGAGGGAATGTTACAGTGAAACTTGTTTAAGTAAGATTTTTGAAGGTGAAAAAATTTTGCACTGTGTACCAGGATGGGAAGGTAAATGCACACATACATTTCTCTGGCTTCAAACTGTTATTTAATGTTTTGGGCAGGCTAGGTTTTCGAGGAGTGAATAACGTTTTACCTTTGTATACGTTTCTCCGGCTTGAAACTGTTATTTTAATGTTTTGGGCAGGTTAGGTTTGGTTTGGTTTTGGAGGAGTGAATAATTTTTCAGGAAGGCAAATGACGCATATGACACAGTTGTTTGACTTATTCTGGAGCAATGGCTTATTATGGAGCAATATCCAGCCTGCTACGCAGCATTCAATGCTGCTTAGCAGGTTGGATATTGCCCCCCGGCTTATTATTTACTGTACAGGTTTTTTCAGCTTGAGTTTGGTGGTGAATAATTGTAGCAGAGTAATGCAATTTTTTCTTTAAATATAGGAGCTTGAGGTCCAATTCCGATCACAACTTCTCCCATAGGAAAGGATTTGGCATTGAGCAAGAAAATCAGAATGGATTCTTTCTTGTTATTGCAGAATCGTCCCTCTATATACATTCAAGCATCAGAGATAATTCTAATCGTAACTGGCCTGCTGTCCGGATTCATGGAATTCAAAAACATTAATACCAGCTACTCCAAATTTAATCGTCAAGGATCTCCATTACGTCAGATATCCGGCAGGATAGGAATGCTTATTTTCTATACACCAGCCTTCCTAATCGCTTCTTTCTACTTGTTTTGTAAATTAGGGTGGCTCCATGCGAGCATTTTGCTTCAGAAGTTAGGTTTCTTGAACCTTTCAATCAAGTGGCAGCTACAGATGGAAGCTAGTACTCGGCTTCTGGTCTTGACAGTTGCAGTAGTCCTTCATTTCTTGAAGAGAATGGTCGAGGTACTCTTCATCCAGTTAATCCCTCTATCTCTTGTTTTCATTATCTCTGATATACTTTCATTATCTCTGATATACCTATGCAGCTTTTTCTCTATTATATTCTGCTATGCCTGTTTTTATCCAGGTGCTGTTTATTCATCGCTACTCTGGAAAGGTAGCCATCGACACTGCCATTTTTATTTCCTTTGTTTACAGTTTTCAAGTTGGGAGTTTGTTTTACGTTATGCAAATATCTGAGGGCTTGCCATTGCCAACTATGGATTTGATGCCACTGGGCATTCTACTCTTTGTCATTGGCATGGGTGGTAATTTGTACCATCATTATTTGCTGTCAAGGCTTCGGAAGGATGGTGAGAAAGGGTACTCCATCCCACATGGAGGGCTGTTCGAATTTGTGGTGTGTCCACATTACCTTTTCGAGATTATTGGTTTCGTTGGCCTCGCTTTCATCTCTCAGACTTCTTTTGGTTTCTGCACAGCTATGAGGACATTTTTATATCTGTTGGGCAGAAGCTTATCAACCAGAGCTTGGTACGTGAAGAAGTTCCAGAGTTTTCCCTCTCATAGAAAGGCTTTAATTCCCTTTCTCATATGATATCCATTCATTTGACTTATATGTGTTTCTTTCTAAGAGATTACAAATAGATTTTAGCGGTCAAATAGTTAAGTCAAATAGTTAAGCTGATACATCAATTTGATGTCTGTTTTGACTATGACTTTAAAATTAGATTATTAATATTATTGATGAACACTCATCAATTTAATGTCTAATTTGACAATGATCTTAAAATCAGATTATTAATTAACACTCAACTGTATATATATTTGTTTATCTAAATTTTCTTGTTTATTTATCTATTTTTTTATTATTATTATTGATAAACACTCTGTATTTGTTTGTATATGTATTTGTTTATCTGAATTTTCTTGTTTGTTTATCTAAATTTTTATTATTGATGAACACTCAACTGTATATGTATTTGCATATCTGAATTTTCTTGTTTGTTTATCTAAATTTCTACAAACAAAATTTCTGTGAAGGGGCAGCTCAAGAGGCAACGTTATCCTCTAAACTATGTAAAAGTGTTATATGAGTTAATGGTGCAAATGGTTCCGTACCGATGTAGAAGTGTTATATGATTTAATGATGCAAGTGGTTCTATACAGTCTTATATTTGCGACATCATTTAAATAGAAGATCACTATTTTTTTTTTTTCCACATAAAAAAACCAGTTTATTTGCTATTCATTGTGAAGTGGAAAAAAACCAGTTTATTTGCTATTCATTGTGAATCAAAAAAGACTTTATAGTACAGAAGATGACTTGACAAGTCATAAGACATGACTAAGTTGTCAATAAATTTTATCTCTAATAATTTGCTATTCACCAGTTTATTTGCTATTCATTGTGAATAAAAAAAAGACTTTATAGTACAAAAGATGACTTGACAAGTCATAAGACATGACTAAGTTGTCAATAAATTTCATCTCTAATAATTTGCTATTCATTGTGAATCAAAAAATAATTTGCTATTCACCAGTTTATTTGCTATTCATTGTGAATCAAAAAAGACTTTATAGTACAAAAGATGACTTGACAAGTCATAAGACATGACTAAGTTGTCAATAAATTTTATCTCTAATAATTTGCTATTCATTGTGAATCAAAAAAGGCTTTATAGTACAAAAGATGACTTGAGAAGTCATAAGACATGAAGTTGTCAAGAAATTTCATCTCTAATAATTTGCTACGGTCCTAAAATCTCTTGTGTCAATAAACATATGTTTTTCAGAAATAACATTAATATCCAAAGATTGTAGACTCCAAAAACAAAACTTAAAATTCATAACCCAGCACAAATTGACAAAATCCTCTTGATGTAAAGAAAAAAACCCAAAACAGTGAGATCAAAATATAAAAAAGGAATTAGGGGCAACTGAGAGCGACTTTGACAGAGAATCTGCCATAGCATTGAATTGTCTATGTACATGAAAAAATTGGAGCTAAGCAAAAGATTGTTTGATGTCTAATATTTTCCTCATCCAAGGATGAAGATTTAGTGCCTTCAACTTTGACTTTCCAACAAATGAGTAAAGTACAATTTTTGAGTCTCCAACCACCATTAATTCAATAATTTGTTTTTTTAATGCAAAGGTCAAAAAGCTCCATGACCCAAGCAATTCTGCTTTAACATTTGTACGTGAGCCAACAACAAAGTGAATCTTAAAAAAATGATTCCCGCTCAATTTGAAAATCACTCCAATACCACACTCTCCTCCAGCATCGACACCATCAAAGAAAATCATAATAGACCGAAGATAACCATTTTGAAAACACAGATTTTAATAAAACCAATCTACCACCCAAAGAAAGCCATCTAAACGTCCCATGTCCAATACACTTCTCAATCTTTTAGAAAATCCAAAGCCAGTTCGAAACTCTATAATTGTTATCTTTTAAATGGAACCCTAAGTATTTCAATCCACAATCCATAATTGCTAATAGGGATTCCAAATATTTCTTCGATCTGAAGTAACTTCTCCTCATCAAGATTACTAAAAAGAAATCGAGAATTTTGACAATTTACCTAAAGCTTGAAAAAAAAACAGATAAAATCCATTTAAGCTTTGACCACTCCAAAAAAAAAAAAATCAATGGATTAAAATATCATCGACGAAGAGATGTGATATAGCTAGACCTTTTGCAACCTTGATACCTTAGAACTTCGCTATTGTGCAAGCCTTTTTTACCATCTTGCTAAATCCCTCCACCACCAGAAGGAACAATAAAGGGGAAAGCTGACAGCTGACAACCTTGTCTTAAACCCCTATAGCTTTTGAAAAACTATGTTGGAGAGCCATTTACCAAAACAACAAAATTTGCATTTGTGACACACCCCATTATCCACTAAACCACTTCTCATTTTAGGCCAATTTGAATCAACATCATCCTCTGAAAACTCCAATTGACACTATTAAAAGCTTTCATTAAGTCCATCTTCAGAATTAGTGATTTCATCATTTTTTTATTTTACTGAATGTAAGCATTCCCGAGCAAAACCTACTGCATCAAAAATAAGTCTATCCTTCAAGAAGCCAAATTGTTCCTTTGATAAACAAGAGGCCAGTTTATCTTTTAACCTCGAGGCTATGATTTTTGTAATGACTTTGTATACAAAGTTGCATAAAGACCTCCACCTATAACTTTCCCATTTCACCGTCCACTTCCCCAATAGATTGGAACTATAGGAGATAACCTTGTGAACCTATAGAAAAACACATGATGGATTATTCCTACAATTGGCTCATTAATGTAGGTAAGTGAGAAGATGAAATTGTATTCACTCGGACATTCAAAAATTTGTCACCTTCGGGACATTGAATAATCCTCGAGGATCTGCAATATAAAATAATCGTAACGTATCGATGTGTTATGTGTTAAGGTGTTATCAAGGTGTTATTTGGCTGATGTTATGAGCCCTCTATAGAGAGAACAAAGAACGTCGGAAAACTCGACCAATGGGAGGTAAACCCGACTAGAAGGGAGGAACTTATGTGTTTCCTATGAATTGATTGAAGATGTCTTATGGCTTGTTCGTTCTCTAAATTGATATGATGGTTTCCTAGATGTGATATGGCTTTGTGAGATATGATGGGTGCCTACCTAAATTCTATAGATAAGATTATAGAATTTATATGGTGGGTGAATGATGGGTTCCACCTTGCAAATTCCATAATGAAATGATTTGTACCCTGTGACGGTTTTCCTAGTTTAATTTTCAGTGTTTGAGGGTTAAATATGCCCCTAATAATTCTTGAAAATCAACTAATTTGCAAGTCATCCTGCCCCCATTGAATCCTATGGAAATGTAAAGTTTAATTCATGGTGTTCCCCATGTTTGTTTGTCATGGTGAGAACACTACCCATTGATAGGTGGTAACACATGGTCTTTGCAGTGGTAACCTTGTAGTTGATGGAGGTAAGATAAAGAATAAATGGGTCTAATGGGTTATAGGTAAAGTTAAATAGGTCTTCACAGTGTTCCACCTTCTAATGATGTGCGGCACGATAAGAAATTGATGTCTCCCACCTATGATTAATCTAAGGAAGGCACCTGCATAAAATGTTTTCCACCGTGGGTAAGGTGTGTTCAATAATGGAGGAGAGATGTAAAATGGGTTGGGTTAGCGACTCTCATGGCTCGGGTGTGGTTATTGGTTCCTCTTTCCGCGATGAGAGAATCTATATGCTTATGTCCTAATTAATAGATACAAAAGCATGGTTGAATTCAAGAATTGCATAGGTTATTGACCAATAGATAACATACCAAATTGTATGGTGTATTTATATAAAGAGAATAAAATCAAATCCTAGGGAGATGGGTGGGGGATGTTGTCGTCGTAAACTTTTTTCTCTATCGATCCACCTTTGCATACAGAACTTTTGGTGACATATATCGGTAAGGAGCATAATATGTATTTCTCAATTGGTGCACCTCACACTGCTACATCCGTCTGTTGAACCTCCCCTGGCTCTTCTCTCTATCAATGTGATAAATAAATCAATCCCTAACTGGTGCCACCACTTGCCATTGCTGACTACTGTAGTTCGTTCAAACATGGCAAAAAAACCTACCTCCTAGGCACGTGGGAAAGAGAAAAGGTAACAAACATAGAATCCCCACATTCAAGGGTGCATTGTATCAATAATAGGTAACGTCAAACAACTTGGTGCTATTGGTACCCTCCCTTACTCACTAACTAACCTAACTAACTAACCTAACTCACACACTCATAATGGGTTATGATGAGACGTATATAACAAGATCTATAGAAACTCAAGATATATCTCTATCTGTTGGTATCGGGTTTAGAGAGTGTTATCTAAGATTATGGTTGTTGATCAATGCCTGGTTGTCCCCGCCATGGCATTCTTCCGTACAAGGTAGAGTAAGGTAAAAGAAAAATACTAGGTCAAATGAAGTTGAGATAACCCCCCTAGGCTAATTGTTGGGGGTGAGTGTAGACTAAAGTATGATCCTCTTGGGCTCAACAATATCTTTCTTATCCTTCTTTCCCTTCATGCAAGTTAAAAAATATGTCGAAGGAGAAAGGGTAAATTAAAGGTTAGGGATGAAG
Source organism: Picea sitchensis (assembly GCA_010110895.2). NCBI lineage: Eukaryota > Viridiplantae > Streptophyta > Pinopsida > Pinales > Pinaceae > Picea > Picea sitchensis. The sequence continues at coordinate 6,858 of SNQJ01S0104516.1, forward strand.
AAGTCGAGCGAACCCCCCACCAACCAGGAGCCAAAGGAGAGCGTAGACTAAAGTTATCACGGCTTGGGGTAAAGTATAGTTAATGTCGCTCATTCCTTATAGGTATAAGGTAGCATGCTACATGTCTATAATTCATGTTTTGTGGGTGTCCAATACAAGTGATTCAATCCATTTATTGGTTTCTAGCCCGACACATCCTGGGGTTGTTGCTTAGGCTCAGTGTCACTCATCGACTTCTGCATGTGCCAGTTATAGTATCGTGGGGTTGTGGCCCCACCTTGCCTGCAATGGAGATCATCATATTGAGTAACTATATTTGTGTAACCAAGCTCTTTGAGGACACTTTCAACAAGATCCCCTTTCACCCAGGCTCATTCACGCAAATCTCTTGCCTAGAGGGTCTCTTACCTACTGGTCACTTCCCTAGTGGGTGTCATTTCATTAACTGGTTCTCTAACCTAGCAGCCTCATACCTAGTAGTATTATATGTCTCATACCTAGCAGGTCTCTCTAACCTAGCGGGTCTCTCGAACCTCACGGGTATGTTACCTAGCGGGTTTCTAACCTACCGGGGCATATCTTTCACCAGGTCCTTCTCTTCTGTCGCCAGGCTAATTCAATCAAGCTCTTCTTTCGACAAGGCAACTCAATCACTAGAGCTATTCTTTCTATAACACCCTTCCTACCCTAGAGGGTAAAAGAGTTATTGATTACATAATGCATTATTGATGCACATGCCATGTAGCACTCAATGCGGTATCACTCCCATAATGCTACCTAATGCCACCCATAATCGATCACATAAAGGCCATCCACATAAAGCGTTATTGATCACATCGTCACATAATGCAGTTATTGATCACATTAATTCCACCACCTCACCTAATGCCACCATCTAATGACACCACCTCACCTAATGCCACATAATGGGGGTATTTATTGGTAGCGGTACTCATCCCTAATTGAGAGACGTCATCAAGAAACATAATGTCGCCTCATTGACCCTCACACCTCTAGTCTAACACCTCCCTGATCACACCTCCATTATTGCATATCCCTCCATAATTGAGTAAGATCAATGAATAACACAATTATGTGGGTAACCTCTTCTCCTCAATTGGACATCCCTACAAGTGCTAGTTCTTTTATCTATCTGTGCCACTAAAATGAACGATTCTCGACATCCATGCATATTCCTTCTAGTGAGTTGCCTTCTTCAGTGATCATAATGAAAGTGGTAGTGATATCCTTATTTGTCCCCTGTTATCATCTAGCGATAACTTACTATTGTTGTGCCATGTTGTGTCATGCTTTATCATCCCTGTTCCATCCATTCCATACTATCTTGTGGAGGCTATGCTCATTCATCCAGTGACTATTCTTAGGCAAAAGTTATGCTTAGACATAAGTTATTCTCATTTAGTGGGGCTATATCGTTCGCTATGTGGGGATTCATCCATATGAACCAGCAGGGGAGTCCGGGATACTTGAATGATCAACACAATGAGCATTGTTCATTACTGGCTTTGTCGGGTGTGCCCTCCCTATATCATTACCTTATGAACCAGGGGAGTTTTCTATATGCGCTACCAGGGGAGTTGTCCATATGAATGAACTATTGGGGGAGTCTATCTATATGGAAAACCAGTTGTCTCTCTGAACCAGGGGAGTTGGCAGGTGCAAATTGAACGAGATGCGACTTGATGGGTCAGGTTGGTGAATTATGGTTCCATGATATTGGCTTCATATTGGGACGTGTGAAGGGTCTGGGTACATGAGATATTGAAAGATGGGTATGTGAGATGGGGAATGCTGGGAGAATGTGAAAATATGAGAATGTAAGAAAGAGGGGTACTACTTGTTGCATGATTGGTTCCTGAAAGCGTACTTTACTTACTGTTGATTGAGGATTGTTTCCTGAAAGCGTACTGGTGATTGGGTATTGGGCGAAAGTGCACAGATTGTTGCATGTGAGAATGCATATTGAACATAATGTGGTGTTGGGGAATGCAGGCATAATGGGTATTGAGGATTGGTTGTTGAAAGCGTACTGGGCCTTCTTGGTTTGGCTAGGGCAGGTGCACTAGAAGCATACTAAATGTAATATGAAAGCATGGGAATGTGGGGGCTTGATCATTGGTTCCAGAAAGCATAATGTATTATTCTATCTAAGAAAAGATAAGATTAATAAGAGAGGTATTCAATTATATAGCGAAGAATATCCCTTATTATATCTGAAATATTGGATATCATTCCTGCGTATCTTATTCTTTCATGTGTAGCATTCCACTGTTGTGATGGGGTTTAGTGTCCATTCTTATATCCTTTTCTATTGTGGATTGAACAAAAATCATATACATAAATCCTCCTACATCAAGCCGACATAAAGCATAAAGCATAAATAAGAGAGAAAGATAAGTAATGAAAGCATGGGTATAGAAATGAATGCGTACGGATTGAAGTTAATGGGGATTGAATGTCCAGTTGTTCGGGTTCTAAGGTTATAATGAAAGTAGCATAATGCCTACCTAAGGGTTCATGCGGATGTAAAAGTGTCATAGATAAAGTACCCTCTGTTCACTTACTTACTGCCTGCTCTTGGTAACAAGCATAAAGACAACACCAAGCATCCATCTTACTTAAAGTGTCCTGGGGATTTAACTTAATGCTCTTCATTTTCTGGGTCGTGATAAGTTAGTATGAAGGGTGTGTTTAAAGGGTATTCTGGTGGGATTATTTCTCCCTTCTCTATGTGGACACGAGCTATGTGGTGTCTTTTTTATGCCTTCCATTGTTGTAGAAATCTATTTTGTTCGTGGGATATTTTGCAACATTAATTCCAGTTCTTTCGATGTTAATGTCCCCACATTCCTTTGTTCATGGGAAACACATACACGTGCATTCAAGTTATTTGTAGGTTCAAGGCCCCATGCATTCCAAGGTTGTTGTGAGGTTCACTCAAGTTAACTAACAACCCACCCACATCCAATCTCCGCCGAGGTGGGAGTGCAAATACGAGAAAGCTAGAAACTATGGGGAAAGCTTTCGAATAAGTGAAGCCAAAAACTATATGTTGGCAAGCGGTAGCAATCCTTCTTCCTCATCATAGGGGATCTTGCGGTATCCCTTAAACATGGAGGCAAGCAGTATATCTCATTACCAAACATGGAGTAACATCATCTCATCAATATCAGTGACCACCTGACAAACTAGGAATATGTGTCATGGGTGGTATCATGTTCCTTCCATCCTTACGCGTACAAGGTCTATGTTTCCATGTGGGTATGCGAGCATTAAAGGGTATGTGACCACTGGTAGAATGGGGTAGTGTGAGGGAAAGGGGAAAGTGTAAAGAGAACTAGGGAAAGTTGAGGATGTTGGGAATGATTGGTACATGAGATGGGTTAGTTGTAACTCCCCTCTCTAGAATACTTCTTAGTTGAGATAATCCAATGAATCAATGCATGTCCTCTCCCAAAAGATGGGTCAACTTTTATTATATATGAGATTATACGAAAATTGGCTTATCAACTTCTCAAAAGAAGGTGCATTGTAAGTAAGAAGCATGGCTCATCGGTTTCAAAACCTAAAAGAGTAGATCCTCAAAGAAGAAATTCTCTATCGGTTCCAAAACATCAAATAAGCATGGCCACCTGATTGAGTAGCATAATTGAGTAGCAGCATCGACTAGGACAACTCCCTAATTGACATCTGGCATTGAAACAAGGATCGACTATTGTATTGACTATAGGCAAACTGGGAATAACATGATGGATCTATTGGTTCACAAACAGGAAAGAAGACATTGGTTCCAATATTGTCTGGTGGGGGTAATATGAGATAAAGAAAATACAGTACAAAACTTGTGGATTAGAGCTTCCTATGAAGGTTTTGAAAATTTATTTGTTTGTGAAAATGACATCTGCATGAGACCTTGCATAGACTTAATTGTGATTGCCAACATTGAGTGGTGGGTTTCCTCTTGGATCAAATATCGACATGACACCTGCTAGCATGGCCTACCAACGTGTACCAAGAATAACACATGGAACCAGGATCGACCGCATCAACTCTATGTCGATCAGAGGATTTGAGTAGCCGAGAATCTAGTAGTTTCAAAGCAAGTTGTATGACTAGGTATAGGTTAGATGGCCTAGGGAAGATAGGTAGACCCAATAACAACATATTTTATATAGGCCTTCTTCATAGAGAGATAGTTTATGTATAAGAGCCTCCATAGTCCGAGGTCAAATATGTAGCACCCCATAAAAACAAGTTTTTGAAAGAGGTTGAAAGGATGATTCTCAATAGGAATACACTACAACAATACAATCATTCTTATAACTACACCTAATTAGAACTAAGGAAGGGGAACACTTAGTGCACTAATATGGGTGGGATTGTTTATTCATGTGGTGTACTTAGGGAATGGTGAAACGAGACATATACAATACAAGGCTCGCTCCACCCATGGCTCTTGGTCTAGGGGGGTGGATCTTTCCCTTTGTTTGACCTAAAATGAGAGGAGTTGCTTTATGAACGAACCTTGGGACTGGGTATTGAAGATGGGGTGGTACGCACTACTATATGGTACACACTATTTCTCAAGCCAATCAGAGCTTCCCCCAATCCCATCCTAAGAAGTACATGTAGCTTGAGTCTATGTAGTAGGCATACTTTCTTTAGTCCACATGCAATTATAGACTTTGAGCTGAGTAATCCCTATGGTATAGAGTGAAATCCCTATAGTTAAGGCATATCCTTCCTCTTTGGTGTATGGCAGCAACATGGCTCCAATGTCAGGTGGGAACGTGGGAGCGAGGCCAAGGTATATGGATCGATTGGATCGACTCTTGATCGTGTCAACCTCGCTCTTTCTTTCTTTGGAAAGGATGTCTCGATGCGGGTATTGTATGTGAAAATGTCTAGATTCTATATCGTAGTTATTGGGATACACTGGCTATTGGTTGACCGACTAGCAACAACATGAACCTCCTGGGCACTCACTGACTGATGGGTAACTTATCTTCTCCTTCCTCTAAACTATGGAAGTGGTCCAGGGTGCAAGGGCATACCTATCCTATGGTTGGTGTATACGCTCATATAGAAAACATTATGGCTCCAACCAATGTCTATGGAAAAGGTCGACGTATATATGCGATCTCCTATTTGGATTATTCCCCAGAAACAACAAGATCTAGACTTCTATGTGGATTATAGCATATTAAAGTTTCCCTCCCATCTTATTCGTGAATTATTTAGATTATTCCGTTTCCTTATGAGATTGGGAACCTGTTTGGTCCCACCCCGCCAACACAACAGACCTCTTGAGACAATTACTCTTATTGGATAATGTTCCCGCCATATGAGAATTAATTGGTTTCCCTTAAGAAGAAATAAATGAAGAGACCCTTTTAACTAGAGTGGAGTTCCATGGGGAGAGTGGGGAGAGAGTAAGGCCTTAGAGACTTCCTTCTTGTTAAGTCCATAATGGAAACTAGTGGGGACTAATAACCTCCTATTGGGAATGGTGTATCAAGAACAATTCACGTCGAACTAGGCATGCATGGTGGGTAACCACAACTTGTAACACCTCCTTCTGGCAAGGTAGGAAGTAACAAAGCCACCTTCTGTGTAAGGGTGGTCATGGGTAGAGAGTTGTGAAGAAGGCATTTTCTTCTCCTTCCTATCGGTTATGAATAATAATTACATCTATAGCTTACTCTATCTCTTACTTACCCTATCCCTTACCATTGTTGTATTAGCATTAGTAGCCTAGGGGATAGAGGACTAGAGTAGAGCTACCATGGATTATTCCCAATAGATACTATTAGCTTCCAAGTCGTATATTAGTGGAACCCAAGAATCACCACCCCATACCATACGTGTGAAGTGCATGTGGACCCTGTTATCGCACAGTTTGTAGCTAGGTCAAATGGCTAGAAGATAGAGGCCAAACTGGCGTAACAGGAACCTACCCCATCCAATGTCACCACAATGGGGAGGTTCTTTCTCTTTAGGGAGGTTAGGCCCAGGGGAGACGTCCCCAGTAACGTGGGGTTTTGAAGAGGCTAAGGTATACAGGTCAAAGTGAAATTCCCTCTTCATAGGTTACCACCAAGAGCAGATAGTCTAGCTAAACAACCAGTAATGAAGTGTAGGCCCAAATGAGAACACCTGCCCGGAACAAAGCAACAACAAAACAATACATGCAGGCTATAATTCAATGGGTTAGTACTTCATACAACTATCTGATATCAATGTATAGGCAATTATGACAAATAGATATTGATGAAATAAGTGTTCATTAATACAACAATGGAAATAATATCAATTCACCAATAAATGCCAAGATGATGTAGCAATCAATGTATTCAATCAATCCCTTATTCAATAAATGCTCTTAAAACATCATCTAATTGCCCATGAAGAAAACTAGCTGCGTCAAGATGGAATAATCAAGGGTGACGTCAGCCTTATTAGGGTTAGTAGTTAGTTAGGCTTTCAAATTATAAGAGCTTGAAAGTTTGTTTGACCACTATCACTTCAACGTTGGAGACCTAAGATCAGTGCTTAGGGGTAAATGGAGTCAAATTAAGAGAGGACACAAAGGTTGAAGGGAAAAAGGCTAAGGACTAGAGGGAAGGGTTCTGAAGTGCTGCAATGGCAGGGCTCCAGAAACAAAACCCTAGGGGAAAGAGGCTCACTCTGGTGTTTCTTAAGCAAGGCCTCGTGCTCTTTCCTCCTTCCTTAGGTTAAACTTGGCAAAATGGCTAGCATAAAGATAAGTCAAGACAAGAGAGTGAGGTGAGGGAGAGTGTTGCAAAGGCAAGGCCCTATCGCCAAACTCTAGAAGCAGGACGACCCTAGGTGTAGATAACCTAGGCCTAGGACATCTTCTCCTTCTTGACTCTTAAAAGGCACAGCTAGCACAGGGGAAGAAGTAACAAGAGTGTAGCAATGGCTAGGCTCTTCCTTCCTTCTTCAATGGCTGAGAATTTCTCTTTTAGGGGACATGAGACAATGACCTACTTGTGTTTTTGTCCCCTAGGGTTTTAAAATCAGAAAAATTTATAATAAATGCAAGAATATAAGACTACAACCATTCAATTAAGAAGTTTTGCAGAAAAAACACTTACATATCACGATGAAATAGCATTGCAAACCCTATTTGTAAACCTTCCTTCAAGAGAAATGCCAAAAATGCCAAGAAAAGCCTTCCTTCAAC
>SNQJ01S0104516.1:31537-56592 GCA_010110895.2 Picea sitchensis
AGGAGACTGTGAGAGAAAGAAGAGGAAGTTACAACGGGTTTTGCTGTAGGTTGTATCCCTTCATTTTGCTGGATAATAATAAAGAAAGGACCTGGAAATTTCTCTGGTGGATGTAGCCCACACTGGGTGAACCACGTAAATCTATGTCTCTCTTGTATTGTGTATCTTCTTTGTTTTATTTCCGCATTTGTTTTATTTTATTGCTCCGCGGTCCTGTGTTTTCTAACATGGGTAAGAAGTAAAGAAGAATTTGGTTCAATAAATTCAGAAAATGTGTAAAATCTAGATTGATGATTTACCTCACCAGTAGAAACCCTAGAATTGGTTTGCATGTCATAGATTTCCACTACATTAGATGTGAATATGAATTTCTTTCCAGTGCCAAAATTCGTCATCTGATACATAGAGAGAAGATTGACGAAAAATTTGGGAATGTGCAGCACATTCTTGAAGCTTCCATTGGTGAGTTCAATCCTTCCTTTGTCGGTGACCTCGACTGGATATTTGTCCCCCATTAGAATAGGAGGACCTTTGCATGCATCGAATGAAGAATAAACTTCTTTTGTGGAAACTATGTGATGTGATTCTCCTGAATATACGATCCAAGCATCGGGAGAGGAGTTGATGGCAATCAGGGCATGGCTAGAATTTCCTTTCTTGGGATTCTAATCTTCTAGCTTCTTCTTCTTGGCATCCTCAGGGATGTGATCTCCAAGGTTGTTTTGCTGAATTATTTGAGTCATTAGATCTATTTTTTTTTTCATGCGTGCGGATTCTGTATGAAATCCTTTATGGCCGTATGTGCATTTCTCCCCTTTTCTTCCGTTTCCACCTTTGGATCTGGAGGCATCAGTGAAGGGTTTTGAGTACCCTTCCTTATTCGGATTTGCATGAGATTTCCTTTTGTATTTATCTTTAGATTTATGATATTTATGGATGCCATATTTCACAATAAGTGCATGAACCTTTGGGCCTTTGATTTTTCCCATGTTGATGAGCTTGGTTTTCTCTTGTGTCAGGGATTCAATAAATTCCTCAAGAGAAGGCATATTCTAGGTGGCTCTAGAGGTGAATTTGACTGAATGGAATGTGGATATGAACATGGAGAATTCATGACCAAGTTTGGAGATAATGGTGAGAACCATTTGTTTCCCCTCCTTATATTTATCAACCCCGCAAGATTTGAGTTGCGACAGTAAATCCTTGTATTTTGTAAAGAAATCTTGGAGATTATCGAAGATTTTTGGATCCAATGTGAGAAATTCCACCTCGCGCATGTGTCCCCTCATCTCATCCTATTTTCCAAATATCCCTTCCAAGGTGGTCCAAGATTCATTGGGGGTTTTACAGGAAGATATGTGAAAAAGGAGATTAGGAGAGATGATACTGCAAATTGTTCGTAATGCTTCATCCATTCGATTTAGATACTTGGATTTTTCTATGGATGATGTAGGTTCTATATCTATATTCAAGATAAAACTATACAATATTGTGGTTCGAATATGCATGATTATTCTCTCCTTCCATACAAAGTAATGGTAAGGTGTAAGAATTAATTCTTTTGGGAATTCCATTTTTTTTCTTTCTTCAATCTTTGGTACATGAAAAAAATAATTTGATGTAGCTTTGATTAGCAGTCTATCAGCTCTGATACCATGTAAATGTGTTGAACCTACACAAAATATATCTATCTAGAAAATACCACACACATTTTCAAAGATAAATTGAGAAAGAAGAAGCAAGAAGCAAGAGACAAAGAATGAAAGAATTATCATTAACTGTAATGAATAATGAATAATTTACACATGATATACTTTGTATAAATCAACCAATGCACACTAGATGACAATCCAATGCACCATAGTGGTGGTATAGAGTGATATGGACACACACCAATAGTTACAGAAGTGAACTTCCACCTATTCTAGTCTCTCGGGCAGTTACGGGAGGAGTGAACTGGCACCTAACTGAGTTAACTAGTCTACCAGTCTTCAGTTAACTGATTGAAACATAGTGAAGTGAGGAGGAGATCAAAGAATCATGGGTAATGCACTAGTCCGGTGATGATACCAAGGCTAATGCACATTAGTTGGTGATGATCCCAATGTTCCATGGTAACAAAACCAATGCAACATCTAGACTCCACTCAACTAGTCAAACTGAAGTGAAAACTAAAGAGAATATTCTCCTAGAGGAATATTCTCCCTAAACTTTAGGAAACTAGATAAAGACTAATAAACAAAGAAAAACCTTAGGAAAAATAAATCTTATGTGTGTGTGAAGTAACTCCAACATTTATAATGAAGATATTATTTAATATGAAGATGTCAGAAGGTGGGTTTGTTACAGATCATTTAAATGAATTTAATACAGTTACAAATCATCTAATTTCTGTAAAAGTGGACTTTGATGATGAGGTCAAGGCTCTTATAATATTGTGCTCATTACCAAAAATCTGGAACGACTTGGTCATGGTTGTAAGTAACTTTGTCTCTGGTTCAAACACTTCAAAATTTGATGATTTTGTTGGTGTTATCCTTAGAGAGGAAATGCGATGGAAAAGCACAGGTGAGACATCAGGTAATGCATTAAACATGGAGAATAGAGGAAGACAAAATGATAGAGGAAAGGGCTTAGGGAATCGAGATAATTTTAGGAAGGGAAGATCCAAATCCATACTAGGAAAGATAAAGCGTTGTAATTGTGGGAAGAAAGGACATCTGGAGAAATACTGAAGAGATCTAAAAAAACAAAGAGATGGACAGCAAGAGAAAAATCAGGAAGAAAATGTAACGAGTGATGTATTACAAGATGCTTTGATTCTTTCTGTAGATAATATTTTTGAGTCTTGGGTAGTAGATTCAAGGGCTTCATTTCATGCCACACCCCATAGGAAATGTTTTCTAGATTATATTCAAGGTGATTTTGGACAGGTTCATTTGGGTGATGATGCACCATGAAAAATTGTTGGAATGGGAAAGGTAAAAATAAAGAAAAGGAATGGAAAACAATGGTTGTTGAAAGAGGTAAGACATGTTCCAGATCTAAGGAAAAATATAATTTCAACTGGGCAGTTGGCAAGTGAAGGTTGTATATCTATATTTACAGATAAGGTGTGGAAGGTTACCAAAGGATCATTGGTGATATAAAAAGGAGAGAAGGTAGGTACATTGTATTTATGTACTGGTAATACTGATTCTTATATCTCTTTAGCTTCTAAAAGAGTGGATACAACACTGTGGAATCATAGGCTTGGACACATGAGTAAGAAGAAGATGCAGATACTTCACAAAATAAATTTGTTTCCAGATCTTAAATAATTTGATTTGGATTTTTGTGAGCATTGTGTTTATGGAAAACATAAAAGAGTTATATTTCTCAGAGTTGCAAAAGAAAAGAAGAGTAGAAGGTTAGAGCTCATGCACAAAGATGTATAGAAACTATCTCATGTATCATCTCTTGGTGTCTCTTGTTATTATGCTACTTTTATTGATGATGCAACTAGAAAAACTTGGGTTTATTACATTCAACAAAAATATGATGTTTTTGATACTTTTAAGAAATGGAAATATTTGGTTGAGAATGAGACATGAAAACAGTTGAAGTGTCTCAGATCAGAAAATGGAGGTGAATATTGCAACAAGGAGTTTGATGATTACTGTTCATACCATGGGATTCGTAGAGAGAAAGCAGTTCCATGAACACCACAAGAAAATGGTGTGTCAGAAAAGCTGAATAGGACAATCATGGAGCGTGCAAGGAGTATGGGATTGCATGATGGGTTTCCCTTATAATTCTAGGAAGATGTTGTAAATATTGTTGTTTACTTAATAAACATAGGACCTTCAAGCTCTTTGAATGGTGGAATTCCAGAGGAGGCATGGACAAGTAAAAATGTACACTATTATTTTTTCAAGACTTTTGGTTGTGAAGCATTTGTCCATATTGATAAAGAAAATAGAACAAATCTTGAGGAAAAGTACAAGAAGTGTACCTTTATTGGATACACTGTTAATGATTTTGGTTATCGCTTATCAGATTATGAAAATCACAAAATCATTAGGAGTAGAGATGTCATATTCAATGAGAAGGTCATGTACAAAGATCAGTTGTAGGGAAAGATACAAGAAAAACAAAAACATAATACACAATGCTTGATGAGATCACTGAAAGCGAAATTTCAAAGTTACCAGAAAATCAAAATGTACAACAACAGGAGCAACAAGTACCTCAAAATCCTATAAGTGTTGTTAGAATATCTACTAGGTTAAGTAGAACCCCTGAATGATACTCTCCTTCATTGTATTATTTATTGTTGACTAATTTTGGTGAAGCAAAATGTTATGAAGAGGAAATGTAGGTAGACAGTAAAAGGAAGTGGGGGCAAGGCATGAAAGAGGAAATGGATTCCTTGGTAAATAACTAGACTGGGACTTGGTTCAGTTGCCTGTAGAAAAAAGAGCATTGTATAATAAATGGGTTTACAGTTTGAGGGAAGAAGATGGAGGAAAAAAATGGCACAAGGATAGACTTATTGTAAAAGGGTTTGCACAAAAGAAAGGTATAGATTTTGATGAAATATTTTCTACTGTTTTTAAAATGACTTCAATTATTACTATTTTAAGTCTTTTGGTAGTAGAATATTTACATATTAAATAGTTAGATGTAAAAACAACTTTTCTCCATGGTGATTTTGAGGAAGAGATTTACATGCAGTAGCCATAGGGGTATGAGGTCAAAGGGAAGGAAAATTTGGTATGCAGTTTAAAGAAGAACTTGTATGGCCAAAATAAGGCTCCAAGGAAATGGTATTTGAAGTTTGACATGTTTATGACAGAACAAGGTTATAGTAGATGTCATTCTGATCACTATTTTTATTTTAAAAGGCTAGAAAATGGAAGTTATTATCTTGCTATTGTTTGTAGATGACATTCTTGTTGCAGGGTATAATATGCAGGATATAAATGTGCTCAAGAAGAAATTAGCTAATTCATTTGTGATGAAGGATTTGGGTGCTGCAAAGAAAATTCTTGGTATGAGAATAACAAGAGATACAGAAAATCACAATTTGACATTGTCTCAGGGTGAGTACATAGAGAAGGTATTGGAGAGGTTTCAAATGTAGAATGTAAGACCAATTAGTATAGCTTTGGCCAGACATTTCAAATTAACCGAAGAAATGTTTCCCAAGACACATGAGGAGATAGAATACATGTTCAGGGTCCCTTATTCATCAGTAGTTGGCAGCTTGATGTATGTGATGGTTTGCACAACTAGATATTGCACATGCAGTGGGAGTTTTGAGTAGGTATATGAAAAATCCAGGTAAAGAACATTGGGAGGAAGTAAAGTGGATTCTCAGGTATTTAAAAGGTACTCCTACTCATGCATTATGTTTTAGAGGTCTGTATACTATTCTATAGGGATATGTTGATTCACATATGGCAGGTGATAAAGATAGCAAGAGGAGCACCATAGGGTATGTTTTTAGTGTAGGTGGAACAACAGTAAGTTGGATTTCGAAACTGCAAAAGGTTGTTGCACTTTCAACAATAAAGGAAGAGTATGTTTTTGCTACAGAGGATAGTAAATAAATTATTTGGTTACATAGGTTTATGGAGGAATTGGGAAAGAAGAAAGAGAATAACAAGTTGTACTGTGACATTGAGAGTGCCATTCATCTTACAAAGAACTCAACCTTCCATTCAAATACTAAGAATATATAGCTCATGTAGCATTTCATATGACCTATCTTGGAATATGGAGATTTGAAGTTGGAAAATATACATACTAGCCAGAATCCCGCAAGCATGTTAATAGAGGGAGTAACCAGGGAGAAATTGATTTCTTTATCAGTTTTAGTTGGTCTTCAAGAATGAAGGTGAAGATGAGAAATTTTCCAAGTCCAAGAAGGATCATAGTCCAACAGATACAACAACAGTGGAGTTGTTGTGATCAGTCTCCAAGTGGGAGATTGTTGGTTGTGGAGCCTGATTATCTTCCTAATTCAGAGGTCTTTGTTTTTAGCCATGTTTATACCCCATGAAGACTGTACACCCCTCCACGTGGGGGGGTTTCAAGAGAGGCTTTCCACCCCTGCAGGGTCCAGGGAAAAGTGCCCAAAGGAAAAATTTCCTTGTAAATGCATATTGTAATTTCATTGTAAATATGAACCGTTCATTATAAGTTCGTAGATATGATGACAAAAGTTATGTTAGGGTTTTTTCCCTAGAAGGAAACCCTATTTTATGAGGGAATTGTATTGTGCTTGTGTATCATTACGAATATTGTATTCCGAGAGAGGAGACCGTGAGAGAAAGAAGAGGAAGTTGTAGTGGGTGTGTTGTAGGTTGTATCCCTTCATTTGTTGGATAATAAAAAGGAAGGACTTGAAAATTTATCTGGTGGATGTAGCCCACACTACGTGAACCATGTATATCTGTGTCTCTATTGTATTGTGTATATTCTATGTTTTATTTCTGCATTTTTTTTATTTTATTTCTCCGCGATCCTATTTATCTAACAACCACGTGGTTGTTGGGATTCATGGAGAAAGGAATCTTTGGAAATTAGACTAATAAATTGGACTTGAGGGAAGAAGAAATACAAGACTTGCACACCACCATTAAATATTTGCAAATTCAATTCAATGGAATCTTATCCCATGTCTTAATGGTCATGTATTTTTCTGTGCAATAGTGTTAGAGCATCCAACAACTCCAAGACGAATGTGTGGCTCTATGGTCTGAAATTGAGGAACTACACCTCAAGCCATCCCACGGTTCATCACCTTGATCAGGAAATGGCATCTCTGAAGTAACATTGTCTCTAGTCAAAGGCCTCCTTAGTTAGATCTGAATGTTCCTGCTCTAGGTTTTGGTTAATTGTTTCAAGTTGGAAGGATAATTTCCCTATATTTCTAGTCTATGACTTGTTTTTTCACTTGCATTTTGGGGGTTTTGTTTATAATATACACAGTTTGGCACTATGGACAACTATATGTATCAAAACTCTCTATTATGCAACTAATAGGCGGTTTTGATTATGGGTTGAGTAGTCTGGAAGCTCAGACTTTGAATTTTGGAAACATATGTAATATTCTGGCATGTAATGAAATCTTCCCCCTTTACCGTTAAAAAAAAGAAAAAAAAAATTCAATTAAATTTTGTTGGTACTTATATATGGGTGACTGTACGAAGTTGATGGACAAAAAAGTAGCAATGGGGAGAGAAAAAATGCGCTCACTCAAGAACATATGTGCATCCATGTGTTCCTAATGTGACAAGATCGACAAACCTTGAACCACCACCGATGATACCATCTAGGCTCGTTAAAATGAACACATGTGTGTTCTTAAGAGGAACACACACATGTTCCTATTGGGCCCAATAAAAGAGTGTACGATGCATTTTTTTAGGCCAAATTCACCACCACACGTCGCATTTTAGAAGAAATTGAGTGAGTTGAAAGGAGGGATGTTTCTCACTAAGTGTCCACATGATCCTAACACCATATCGAAGTGAAGCCAGGTATTTATTTGTGTTCAACTTCTTGTTATTTTAATTTCCTAGACTATTTAATTGCATGTTTTTGTAATTTTTGAAGTTAAATAAAAACATCAACCTAATTTATATAAACTCCTTTATTGAATTGTAGTGGAATAATTAATATGGAACCTAGACACAACCACCAGAAGGCACAAAAAACCCCAACTCACAACCAACAAACATAAAGACAAAATTTGATAAAGGGTTGATGTCTTTGAGATCAATTGTCTGAGACTTAAGGAGTATAAGAGAGCCTAGTAGATTGTCATTGGACACCATTGTATCATCCATTGTAAGTGCCCAAGGGAAGTTAACTGGTATTTCTAAATATAGGGCTAGGATGTTTGACTATTATATGACTTGTATCAATAAAAACCAAGTCAAGGACTTTATCATTACAAAACAAGAATTGATGTCACTTTTTATTGATCTTAGAACCATACTATAACCACTAGTCAACATACAATTATTTGTATGGATTAGTGCATCCACCAACAATTGAAGGTAAATTGGATGGATAGATTGTTTATGGTGTTCGAAAAACCTCCATGTAATAACAGGTCTAGGTGCCCCTATATTTTCTTAGGAATTTATGGGAAGAGTTTATTTTGGGTTGCCATGTCAACTACTTTGAAATTGGTGAATTCCAAGGGGTGGATCTTGGGTTCACATAGAACTAAGAGAATGTTATGTCCTCATCCTCCTAGGAAAGGGCCTAACCCTCTTTCTTAGCATCCTCCCATTGCAAAAAGAATCCAACAAACACAATTATATATACCATCGTTGACTCAGAGCCTAGTGAAGCATGGGATTTTTGTAGAACTATCTCAGCAAGAGTTGCCTACTAGTGACATTGGTAGAGGGGATAGACCTTCAACCCTTGCAACAGAGTGAAACTGGGAGAGGGAACATGGATAGATTAGTTTCTCTTTTGAGCCTCAAAGATGCTCGAGTTGCAGGAATATTTTTTATAGGCCAATGGAGGCCACTGGACATCCTAGTTTCATGGAGGAGGTTAGTATTTTAACAATCTCTATGTTCTTCACGATTTTATGTATGTGTGTGTGTATCATTTTTTGTGTATTTATTTCCACATCTCATTAAATGATGTTTTGTAGTTTCTATTCCCCTATATCATACCCTCTACACTGATAGATACATCAATGTCATTTTCCACCACTGGTGCAACAATAGAGGTAGCATGTTCATTTCGTGTATCACATACACAGGTATGTGTCACCTTTGATAAATTCACAACAATGATTTGTTTATTCTCCGACATCCTCAAATATATTTTTATATAGTTTATACAGGTTGTGGTACAATACAATGACGATTCATGCCCACCTGGGATGGACAAGTCACCACCTTTGTAGGTATGATGTATTTAGTTAAATATTTTTTAAATATGAATTTTGTTATATTTTTTTGGTTGAATTTTACATTTTGGTACTACTAAAATTATTATAAATATGTATGCAAGTTTCTTCANCACCACTGGTGCAACAATAGAGGTAGCATGTTCATTTCGTGTATCACATACACAGGTATGTGTCACCTTTGATAAATTCACAACAATGATTTGTTTATTCTCCGACATCCTCAAATATATTTTTATATAGTTTATACAGGTTGCGGTACAATACAATGACGATTCATGCCCACTTGGGATGGACAAGTCACCACCTTTGTAGGTATGATGTATTTAGTTAAATATTTTTTAAATATGAATTTTGTTATATTTTTTTGGTTGAATTTTACATTTTGGTACTACTAAAATTATTATAAATATGTATGCAAGTTTCTTCATCCACTGTTGGGTCATCTATACCACCGTCATTTCATTCACCACCACTACCTACATTCCACCAATCATTTTTCCGCAGTTACATGGGTAGTCCAGTCTTTGGCCACCCTGCCTCGAATCTTGTGATATCTCTTTCCAACCCAAGGGTTTTAATATCCATTGTACAAACCATGGGGGTTTATCATTTCTCACCCCCACCATATTTCATATCCCATCCATCCATAGTGGTTGCACTCATAGGAAACCCACCCCACCACCTTTTCCGTTTTATCCATCCATAGTGGATGCACATGTATGCCACCCACCCCCACCACATTTTCCATCTGTGTCATCCACTGAGGCTACCACAATAAATGTTTCCTTGGAGCAAGTTGTATAGACGAGTTCTCCACCTATTGGTGACCCTCCATCGTTGCCCGATTTATTAACGGTGAGATCATTTGATGATGATCAATTCTGATGTATCATTAATGGAATTGATTTTATGCATTTTTTTCAATTTTATGCGTTTATCCTTGTAACTGATGCAAGGTGGCATCGCTGAGAGATTAGGGTTTCGAAGGAGGGTAACACCCTTATGATTGTTAGTATCATATGCAGTGATTTGTCTCAGGTTGAATTACAAAGTATAACTTTATAAGTATGTATATTCATTGTGGAAAAAAACTTATAAAAATGTTATTTCTTTGTCTAGTCTCAGGAGTGATGAACCATGCCTAGACACAAAACTAGTTGAGGTTCTTCTTTGAGTAAAAGAATAAATATTGATTTATGAGATTCTCCTGATAGTTGCGAGGGTATAAGTGGTCAATGAGTGACCAATGAGTGCCATTTTGTATCCAGGGAACCATATGACACTTTTCCATGTTTGGTCACTTGTTGTCGTTTTGTATATTGGGAACGATGTGTCATTTTGTAAAAAATGTATAGTTGAGATAATTTTGAATACAGACACACATTTCATGGCACATTTTTTTTATGAATTGTAGTGTTTTTTTATTTGATGTTGATGAGTGTAGGGTCCTTAATTAGATTTGGGTAAACATGTGGCTCTTTTTTTGCTAGTTACAATCATGTGAATTCTATGGAATAAAAACCATTGATATTATCAATCCTTGTTGTTCCCTTATTATATCACTCAAACCACTCAAATCAATATCTTGTAAAACTCAAGGTTAAAGATATCAAAATTAGGTATATGCACATGGACAAATTATTAAAATCATATGATACAAATGAAACATAGATATAAGTGAGACTTACTACAAGGGTTATGGGAGAACTTGATGAACTTGCAAATATTTCAAAGAAAATTTTAAGGGATAAATTTTTTCATTTGGCTGTTTTTCCACTTAATGTATTAAAGAAAAAATACAATTCACCAATTTCAATTTTCTCCAAAAGTGTTTCGACCAAATTTCTATAGGACAACATTATTTTATTTAGAAAATAGACAATTAAAAAAAAAGACTATGTAAAATCCATATAAGTTTCATTTTTTTTACCAAAATTACATGAAACATTAATAGTAGGCATTTTAAGGATTATTAAGATTCGTTAAGGTTTTTTCAATTATAAGAGAAGCATGGATCCAAAAAATTACCACGGTAGAGATGGAGGAAATTATTCGACATTAATACAACTAATTTTATGTCATGTCTTAGGTCCAAATTTTGCACTGTTCATAGTGTTTGTTTTATAACACTCTTGCATTGATTTTTTGGGATGGTTTTAGAGTCATTACTAGAGTAAATGTAAATTCCCCCAAAAAAATTCAACCATAACGTACTAATGGAAACCTATATGGACGAATTTGCATCTTAATATGATCATAATAATGTTCAAAAGTGCATCCAAACAACTTTATTATAAATGATATAAGAAAATGATATCTTTCTCCTTTTGTCATTTTCCTCTTAATCATGTCATGTTTCAAAATGACATTACATTGGGTCTTGTGACACCTAATTGACCTTGTCTTGTCTTGCCTTATTTTGACTTGCATTTCCTTTCGTTATCTTTCCTTGCCTTTCCTTGACTTGCCTTTCCATGTCTAGCCTTGCCTTGGATTTCCTTACCTTTCCTNATTTTGACTTGCATTTCCTTTCCTTATCTTTCCTTGCCTTTCCTTGACTTGCCTTTCCATGTCTAGCCTTGCCTTGGATTTCCTTACCTTTCCTTTCCTTTCCATGTCTTTCCTTTCCTTTTCTTTCCTTGTCATGTATTTCCTTGCCTTGCATTTCCATGCCATGCCTTTCCTTTCCATGTCTTTCCTTTCCTTTCCTTTCCTTCCCTTGTCTTGCCTTGTAATGCCTTTCCTTAACTTGCCTTGTATTTCCTTGTCTGTCCTTCCCTTTCCATGTCTTTCCTCTCCATGTCTTTCCATGCATTTTACCTTGCCTTTTCATGTCTTTCATTTACATGTATTTCCATGCATTGCCTTGCTTTGTATTTCCTTATCTTTCCTTTCCATGGCTTGTCATGCCATGAATTTACATGACATGCCTTTCCATGTATTTTCTTTCCATGCCTTTCCTTTCCTTCCCTTTCCTTGCCTTGTATTTCCATGTCTTGTCTTTCCTTTCCTTTCCTTGCCTTGTATTTACATGCCTTGCCTTGTCATTCCTTTCCCTAACTTGCCTTTCATTTCCATGTCTTTCCTTATCATGTCTTTCCTTCCCTTGCCTTTTCTTGCCTTTCATTTTCTTTCCTTGCCTTTCCTTGCCTTGCACCTTGCCATGTCTTTCCTTGCCATGTATTTTCATACCTTTCCTTGCCTTGTCTTGTGCCTTTCCATGTCTTGATTTTCCTTGTCATACCTTTCCATGTATTTCCATGAATTTCCTTGCCATGCATATTCTTTCCTTTCCTTGACATTACTTTCCTTTCCATGTCTATTATTTCCTTGTCTTGTCGTGTCTTTCCTTTCCATGTGGTCCATCCCCCTCCACCATTATAAATATGATAACTCTTAGTCTCCATATTTTCAATGACTAGTTTGGGTATAATTTATACTTCAAAGTTTTATTCCCATATTAAACAAAAAAGGGTAGTTGTTATGTTGATATTGAAATTACACTAAACATTCTTGTTATGAAATAGGTTAAGCATTTGGGCCTCCATATATATACTTATAAACACTTCCTCATTAACATCCTAGGCAAAAAGCATATTCAATGTGATAATGTGGTGCACAAAGTGGAACATTCTATGAATGACTATAGCCTCCAATATGAATTCTATAACATTGGTGTTGGATTAGATGGTGTTTTAGATATTCAATGGTGTATTTTGGTAGCTAACTACTCTAGTAACAATTGTGAGGAATTTATCTCTTTCCACCAACATGATCATGAGGTGACTCTTAAAGGACTTGAACCTAAGAGCATCCAAGATGTGGAATCCAAACACATGTCCAAAAACATGTACATAATTTGTTTCAAATCCAAAATTTGGATCTACATTAATATGGGTAAGAGTAAACCCAATATAAGGATTGTCTTCTTAAAGTGAAGGATGTCTGCAAACTTTTGTATATATTATATCTCTACTCATTCTATTTCCTACAAAGTGTTTTATCTTTCATAGTGATCCTCTATAGAAAGGAAAATCATGGCAAGAAAAGGAAAGGCAAGGAAATACATGGAAAGAACAAGAAAGACAAGGAAAGGTAATACAAGAAAAGGTCTAGTTCTAGTTCTAAGTCTAGGTCTAGGTCTTGCCATGTCTTTCCATGTCATGCATTTCCACACCTTTCCTTGCCATGTCTATCTTTTCCTTTCCTTTCCATGCCTTGTCTAGTTCTAGGTCCAGGTCTAGGAATAGGTCTTGCCATGCCTTGCATTGCGATGTCTATACTTTCATTTCTTTTCCTTTCCTTGCCTTGTATTTCCTTTCCTTGACTTTCCTTTCCTTTCCATGCCTTGGAAAGACATTTTGAGAGGGTCTAGGTATAGGTCTAGGTCCTACCATGTCTTTCCATGTCTTTCCATGTCTTTCCATGTCTAGCCTTGCCTTACCTTTCCTTTCCTTGCCTTTCATTTCCATGTATAGCCTTGAATTTCCATGTATTTCCTTGCCATGTCTTGAATTTACATGTATAGCCTTACATTTCCTTCCCTTCCATTTCCTTTCCTTCTCATGCCTTGCAATTCCATGTCTTTCATTTCCTTGATTTTCCTTGCCTTATATTTCCGTGTCATGTCTTGCCTTACCTTGGAAAGGCATGGCAAGGCAAGCCAATATAAGACGAGGAAAGGTAAGGCAAGGTAAGGCATTGATAGAAATGGCATGGAAAGAAAGGTAAGGAAATTCTAGACATGGAAAGGCAAGGCATGGAAATGAAAGGTCTATGTCTAGGTCTAGGTCTAGGACATGGTCTATATATAAGTTTAGGTATAGATCTATGTCATGGTATAGGACTAGGTCTAGGTCATGGTCTAGATCTAGGTCTATGTCATGGTGTAGGTCTAGTTCTAGTTATTGCCATGTTTTTCCATTTCTCACATTTCCATGACTTTCCTTGCCATGTTTAGCCTTGATTTTCGTTTCCTTTCCTTTCCTTGCCTTGGTTTTAATTTCCTTTCTTTTTCATGTATTTCCTTTCCTTTCCATGTCTTGCCTTACCATGCCTACCTTTCCATACCTTACCTTTCCTTTTCTGGCCTTGTCATGTATTTATTTGCCTTGTCTTTCCTTGTAAATACATGGAGAAGCAAGGAAAGACAAGGAAAGGCAAGGCAAAGAAAGACAATACTAGACATGGAAAGGAAAGGCATGACAAGGCAAGGTATATGTATAGGTCTAGATCTAGGTCATGGTCTAGGTATAGGTCTAGGTCTTTCCATTCTTTTCCATGGCATGTCAAGGCAAGGAAATGAAATTTTGGGCATGTATTTCCTTTCCATGTATAGCCTTGACTTGTACTTGAAATGATGTAATATTTAAAATTAAAATTAAAGAAACAACATCCATTCACCATCCAATGTTCTCAAATGAAGTCAGAGTTTTTCCTTGCAACTAGAATCATCATAATCCCATTATGCGCATGAAATGAATCATGAATATGAGTAAAATAATGAAAAGTTATGATTTCATCACATAAGTACTTAATTATCCACAATGTGAGCATGTATGCAAGGAAATAAAAGGAAATGCATGGAAAGACAAGGCATGGAAAGACCTAGACCTAGAACTAGACCTAAACCATGATCTAGAACTAGACCTATATCTATACCATGAACTAGACCTAGACCTAGACCTAGATCTAGACCATGAACTAGACGTAGACACAGATCTATACCTATACCATGACCTAGACCTATACCTATACCTAGACTTGTACCTAGACCTTGACTTTCCTTTCCATGTCTAACATTACCTTACCTTCCCTTCCCTTGCCTTGCCTTGTATTTCCTTCCAATTTCTTTTCTTTCCTTTCAAAACTGAGTAGTGTGGAGGTTAACTGAGCGAATTGGAAAAGTTTTCTATGTGGATATTTGGAGATCATACTTTTATGCCCCAGGAAGGAAACATTGTTTCTTACGTAACCTGAAAATGTTGGTGTCACTGTATAATTGACAAACCAAAAGTGAAAATAGCTCTCTTAATTCTTACCATGGGGAAGTCAAAATATTTATTCATAAAAGATTGGTCGTCTCCATCCCAGGCTAAAAATATGGTAATAGTATGGATTGATCGCAATACACACTTTGAAGGGCAAGGAAAGGAAAGGAAAGGATAGACATGGCAAGGAAATTCAAGACAAGGAAATGCAAGGCAAGGCGTGGAAAGACAAGGCATGGAAAGACAAGGCAAGGTATGGAAAGAAAATTAAAGAAACGGAAAGGAAAGTCATGGAAAGGAAATACATGGAAATATGTGGAAAGGAAAGGAAAGACAAGAGAAGGCATGGAAATACAATGTAAGGAAATACATGGCAAGGAAAGGCATGAAAAAATATGGAAAGTCAAGTAAAGGAAAGGAAAGACATGGCAAGTCAGGACATCACANACATGGAAATATGTGGAAAGGAAAGGAAAGACAAGAGAAGGCATGGAAATACAATGTAAGGAAATACATGGCAAGGAAAGGCATGAAAAAATATGGAAAGTCAAGTAAAGGAAAGGAAAGACATGGCAAGTCAGGACATCACAATGCAAGGAATTTTATGGAAAGGTAGGGAAAGGAAAGGAAAGGAAGGACATGAAAAGGAAAGGCATGCCAAGGAAAAGAAACACAAGGAAATACAAGGAAAGGAAAGGAAAAAAATGGAAAGAAATGGCATGGAAAGAAAATACAAGGCAAGGCAAGGCAAGAAAAGGAATGTAAATACAAGTCAAGGAATGTCAATGAAAGACAAGGAAAGGCAAGACAAGGCATGGAAATACAAGTCAAGGAAAGTCAATGAAAGACAAGGCAAGGCATGGAAAGGAAAGACATGGAAATACATGGCAAGAAAATGCAAGGCAAGACATGACAAGGAAAGGCATGGAAAGGAACGACATGGAAAGAAATGGAAAGACATGGAAAGGAAAGGAAAGAAATGAAAAATCAAGGCATGGCATGGCTTGGAAAGGAAAGGAAAGATATGGAAAATAAAGGCAAGCCAATCCAAGGCAAGGAGAGGAAAGGAAAGTCTAGACATGTCAAGGCAAGTCAAGGTAAGACAAGGTAAGGAAAATAAATACAAGGCATGGAAAGACAAGGAAAGGAAATGAAAGAGAAGGAAAAGCAAGGAAAGGAAAGGCAAGGCAAGGCATGCCAATATAAGACATGGCAAGACATGGAAAGAAAATGCAAGGAAAGGAAAGACATGGAAATACAATGCAAAGAAATACTTGGAAAGACAAGTCATGGAAAGACATGGCAAGGAAATACATGGCAATTCAAGGATGGGCATACCATATACAAGACAAGGAAAGTCTATACATGGAAAGGAAAGTCTAGGCAAGGAAAGGAAAGACATGGCAAGACAAGGCATGGAAAGACAAAGCAAATAAAGGAAATACAAGGAAAGGAAAGGGAATACAAGGCAATTCAAGGCAAGACAAGGAATGGAAAGGCAAGGCATAACAACACAAGGAAAGGAAAGGAAAGGAAAGACATGGAAAGACATGGAAAAACAAGGAAAGGCATGGAAAGACAAGGAATGACAAGACAATGCAAGGAAAGACATGGAAAGGAATGGTAATATATGGTAAGGAAAGACATGGTAAGGAAAGGAAAGGAAAGGCAAGGAAAGGTAAGGCAAGACATGGAAAGAAAAAGCAAGGCAAGGAAAGACAAGGAAAGGAAAGGAAAGGAAAGAGATGGCAAGGAAAGGCAAGGAAAGGCATGTAAAGACATGGCAATGAAGGACATGATAAGGAAGGGAAAGGTAGGGAAAGGAAAGGAATGGAATGCCAATACATAGAAATAAAAGACAAATAAAGGCAAGGCATGACATGGAAAGAAATGGCAAGTCAAGGCAAGGAAAGGAAAATCATGGAAACACATGGCAAGGAAAGACATGGAAAGGCATGGAAAGGTAGGGAAATACATGGCAAGGAAACACATGGAAAGACATGGAAAGGAAAGGAAAGGAAAGGAAAGGAAAGAAAATACAAGCCAAGGAAAGGAAAGATATGGGAAGGCAAGGGGAGGAAAGGAAATACATGGCAAGACAAGGAATGGCAAGGAAAGCAAAGGAAAAACATCACAATCCAAGGTAAGGAAAGGAAAGGAAAGGAAAGGATAGACATGGAAAGCCAAGTCAAGGAAAGACAAGGTAAGACAAGGAAAGGAAAGGGAATTAAAGGCATAGAAAGACAAGACATGGTAAGGAAATCCATGGCAAAGCAATACATGGCAAGGAAAGACATGGAAAGGCAAGGCAAGGAAAGACATGACAATCAAAGGAAAGGAAACAAAAGGCAAGCACATCTTTATGAAAATCATTGGGTTGTATACATACTTATGGTCATTCAAGTAGAACGTCAAGATCAATTCTAATACTGATGGTCTCCATTAACTTCTTGTGCTTAGAATAAGATAAGAAGTATCATACCTTTGATGATTTTTTCCTTAGCATTGTTTGTAGTTGGATTTTTGCACCAACAACCAAGTTCGTAAAGTGGTATACAACTTCACTTGTTCTAAAATATTAAAATACATAACCACCTTTATTTTGTGTTCTTTCATCCCGTGTCAGATATTCTCCTTTAATAACAATAAACCCAATCATAAATTGAATGCCTTCATAATATTTTATTGAGAGAATGATATTCTTATTTCCCTCTAAGCAACATGCGAACCAATAGTCATTGCCCCATTCATTACCTTTTGTGGGAACCACTCTATATGTGCATGCTACAAAAAATGGTGCCAATGCATGAGTCCACTAAATGACCAAAGAATACAACATTCATGATAGTTATTAAAAATTAATAGAATATTCACTGAACCTGTTTGTAGGATATATAAGACGTGATATCGACATGATATACTAAAATATTTAATTTTTCCTACTCCAACTAGGATAATTCCATAATTATACATTGACCAATGGGTAGTGATACATGATCCCATATATCAACCTAATATATAGATTCAGAATCATCCCATTCATTACTACAACATGGACCACATAAGAAAGAGAGTTTTTTTTTCCATTTTCAACTATTGCATTATCTAATGTTCAAATTGAATGGAATCCACAAGTTCCTTGGATTATTTCATTCATACCACCGTGATCAATATACATTGACCACCTCCCAAAAATATCTATGTACATGTCCTTTCATAGTTGATTGTTCTTCATGGTTTCTTGTTCCCTCTACCATTACCAAAGAGGACCATTCAATAATGGATTTTGCATCTCGAATCAGGGAAGTAGTCGTGAACTTCATTTTTTTCATGTGTAACGTTGTTTTGATACCTGTGATCACTCCACCATGCTCTGCTTTCTCATGCCTAGACTTGAAATAATTCCAAATATGTAGTGCCTTCAGTGTTTTCTACAACATACACAACCTTTTAAATACATGATCATTTTTAAACTGGTTGATGCAACCATCTGATCAAATCCAATGTTGACCCATCTGTATTTTATTCTCCTTCAAGTGATTGTAAAACAAATCAAATAAATGTTGTATGTAGGCTAATCCATGGCATCGATCGTCACTTATGTAGAAGTGATACTCCTTCAATATAATTTTTTTTTCTTCATTACTATCTAGCCTGTAACATCCCCAAAAATAAATTATTTTTTTTAAGTCTGAAAATGCTTAGGAATTTATTTTCGTTTTTGGTAAATTCGAAATTGGAAAATTATTTCCATTTATGGAAATTTTGAATTTTGAATTTAGTTAATTGTAAATAATGATTTTGACTGTTGGGCAAAGATCTGATTTGACCCAACTAACTCTTTGACTATGACACTTGTAAGAAACACATATTTTTATATTTATTGTTGATGGACAAATGGAACAGCCAGGCTAAAATCAACTGACCATGACTCCATGAGAGGGGAACATGTTGGAACTACCTCAGGGCTGAATGTTACATGTGGAAAATCAATAATTTGGCCATAGGCAGCCCTTAAAAATCAGGGATTTGGAAAGATGGGAAAATTCCCAAGGGGAAAAGACCTAGGCACAATTGCTTTTGGATATATAGCATATGGGAGGAGGCAGGATGCTGCCTAGTATGTTGGGGAAAAAAATTATCTCTTGTTGTTATGAACACTTCTTTCTGAGTGTGAGGCAAGGATAAGTTGCTGAAACTGAAGGACTATTGCTGAGGAGGAGTTCTGAGTTTGTCCTCATGGATTCATGGTCAGGCTAGGGGGTGAACGGGGCAAGTAAATTGACTGTCCTCTTCTAAGGTTGGGAGGAACTTGGCTGTTCCATTTGTGGTTCGACAATTGTTCAGATATGTCTATCTACTCCTTCTCTAGTCAAATGTTATTTGAATTATTGGATGATAGAATGCATCTGGTTAAATCTGGATGTATTGTGTTGTTTATTAAGCTCTATTGGAATGGGATGAACTGTGGGATAAACCCTTACAGTTTAGCTATAGCCATTGAGAAAAAATTTCTATGTATCTTGGCTGGGAATGAAATTTAATTATAGAAATTTTTAGGAGATACATCTGTGTTAAATAGAATATCATCTCAATACTGTACTTGAAATCCCTATCAGATATGTGATGCATATATATCTAGTTATTCAGTTTTGTAGTGAACTATAGACTGTGCAAACGCTAAAGGAATTTTGAAAGTAAATATGGGATTTAAATATACGAACATACATATCCTTGTAGGCCATCTCTTTAATTCTAGACAAATTGTTCTATTGATTTATATTCTGATGGAATGAAGCAATATATAGTATAATCCTTACAGTTTTGTTGGCCCTTGACCTATTTTTGGGACTTTGACAGGCTGTCGAAGGTGGAGCGCAAGACGAAGTGGAGATCATGGGATCTCGACCCCTTTTAGGGCCCTTTTTTGGATTCAGGATTATGTAATGGGTATGGGGATGTCGTCCCATGGATTTACCCATGCTTAGGCCTATTTTTTAAAGTATAAATACAAGGTTGAGCGATGTAGGAAGTAGTTCGATCTATGTGATAGAAAGTGCTAAGTGCTGAGTGGAGATTTCTTCTGTGCATACGGTATGAGGCTTGCAGAGCTCAGTGCAAGCAAGTGTAAGAGATTGAGAAGAGGATTAGTGCTATAACCTAGCCCGAGGAAGGAGGATCTAGCGAGGTGCATAGATCTCTTGTCCTCTGCAGAGTAGGGTCTTTATGGCTCTGTGCATGTAACTAATTGAAGAAGCTAATAAATAATATGAAGATTTGGTGGACGTAGCTCCAGGGTGGGGGTGAACCACGTACATGTTGTGTTTCTCTACTTTGTGCGATGTATTGATGTGTTTATATGTTAACTTGCTTAGTGCTTCGATATAGATGAATGGTAGATAGATATGTTAATGCTATGTGCTTAATAGTATGGATGAATACTAGATCTAGCCTATGTGGATGTGCTTAGTGCTTGAATATAGTAGATATGGTTAAATACTGTAATGCTCTGTAATTAGGGTTTAACTACGCTGTAAACTAAGACTGGATATTGATGAACTATAACTGCTAAGTTCCCTATTAATGTGTTACACTCACAAATCTATGTCCCATCTAAGGTTGCAGACACTAGAGTCCTGCAACCACCCCTGCCTCTACCTTGGGTGAGACTTCATCTGCTTCACAGGTGTTGCCGAAAGGGCCAGTAGTTAGGATTTTATTGGTGCATTGTTGTAGTGTTGAACCTTGGGTCTGTCCCTGTGCCAACAAATGGTTCCATTGCCGGGACTAAAACTATGATTGTTGGGAACTGAGGAAGAAGAAGCTCTGTGCAAAGATCCGACCTAAAACTGTGAAATCCCCTTGCATAGATTTGTTTCCCTAGTGCACAACATTCCACTTAACCTATGAAGATCTGTGCCAAGAAGAAGGGTCAGATCTGAAGAAAAGAGGTAAGATCTGAAAGATTTTTTCTCTGAGAAAGGTAAAAGTGAGATTTGTTTTCTTGAAGAGGTAAGATCTGCGAGCTCTGTTCTCTGATAGAGGTAAGAATAGTGAAAAGTTTTTGATCTGGAAGCTTTGTGCTCTCCTGAAGATAATATTAGTGGAAATTTTTGTTTCTAAAGTATCGATCTAGGTATGTTTGATAAGATTTGTCCTAGCTTGAAAACTAGGGCACTGATAGATGAAATAATATTGACATGAGTAGATATGATAAGAATAGTGAAAGATATGTTATACCTATGCATAAATATAATGTTTGGACTAACAAATGGATGCATGATCCTAGAAATAATTTTTTGTAGGTTAGCTACTATGATCCTAGTGCACAGTACAAGAAAGGTTGGGGATCATTTAAAATAAAACGAGGATTAACCCTTTGTTATAGTTGTAGAAGACTGGGAAATCTAGCTAAGGAATTCCTTGGTAGAAGATCTAGCTGTCTTTGTTGTAGAGCTATAGACCATGAAGTTTGGATTTCCCTATAATTATTGCTAAGGTTGAAAGAATGAATATGAACCAAGAAAACCCTAAGGAAGATCCATAAACTGAGATTATGGAAAAACCCTAGAAAGAATCAGAGAAAGTATTTCTATAGATGAAAGAAACCCTGAATGACCACTGACATATCAGCTTATCAGAGATCTTTAAAAAAAAAGAGTGCATTGAAGAAATAACAGGAGACTTCGACATTGACTGTGTTTTGAATGAGGAAACACAGGTGAATATCATGACATAAAGAACTTGGGAACTTTTAGGGGAGCCTGCTATGATTCCTTCATTGGGAGGAATAAGATTATTCAGAGGAAAACTGATAACCCTATTGGAAAGTTCACCCAAATATCTATAATGGAACTTCGATAGAGGAAGATTTTGAGGTTGTTAAATTTACTGAGAAAAACAACCCATTTTCTATGTTACTAGGAAAACCTTGGATTGAAACAGATCAGGCCAGAAGGAGGAAGAAGAAGTCTTAGAGAAGAAGAAGAAAGAGTTGAAAGATTTCATGACTAGGAGGATCACATAGCTAATTGAATAAAAAGAGAACAGATCGAAGCTACTTAGGACCAGGGATTTGGATGTCGAAGTTGCAAGAACACATGAAGATTTGTAGAAGACTGAAGTACCTATCCCAGATAGAGAAGAAGTATTACCCTTGAATCTTAGGAAAGAATCTCAACAACGCAAAGTTACTATGCCAAAAGAAGACAAGAATCAGAATGCAAAGAATAATAATGAGATGAAGCTCACTAAAAATAAGGCTCGGAAGCTTAGAAAGAATATATCAAAGATTGAACAGTTACAGAAGGGTCCAGAGGGAACTTCACAAAGGGAAAATTTACAGAACATGAACTTCATCGGGATATCAGAACAACGTCACATGGAACTTCGCCATAGTGAAGCAATATAGTCATTGGGAATAGTATAACCATTAGACCGACACCCCGAATGGGTAGAAAGGAATTTATGGTTAGACAAATTTCCATCAAACCATTGGGACCGTGCCGTAACGGACATAACTGAGTTAATCGAGGCTTTTCTCCCATTGGAGAGATCCATTGATTCATTATCTAATTTTCCGTCGAACCTTGCACCGAGAACACTTTTTCTAACCATGAATATGAGCCCGCATATTAGTTGATTCCGCACAGTGATCATTGCGTTTATTTCTTGGGAACTGCTGGAAGGTGCGACCTTCCTGGACATCGATCCATTTGAACTGCTTGCTATGAAGTTCAACATGCTCTGGTACTTGAGAGATATGAGCAAACAATGGCATTCGAACATTGTTTTTCACACATATTACCTCTAGCTAAAGAGAGCCATCGAAGCTGAACCTCGCATGACTCTGAACACCCTACAGAGATTCCGACCCCTGATGAAGTTTCGTGTAGATAGACACTTCATCTACATTACAGCGTGAGCAGACAAGCATAGGGAGGAGCTTCAGTCATACTACAATCTCACAAAATAGGACCTTGAGGAGATCACTAAGGACTGGTCGGTAGACCTCCTTATTCCCACAGGCCCTGCAGAGATGTCTGACCCTGACAACCCAGAGACCATGCACAAAGAACATGATACACCCAAACCGAGAAGAAGGAAGAAGACCAAAGAGGTCCAAGACTTAAGAAATGCCTCAGGGAAGACTACTTTAGTATCACTTGACCGAGGGGGTGATGGCGAAGTAGAAGAGATAAATGGAAAAGAAGTTGAACATAAACAAGGCGAAGTAACACCGCCTAGAGATGAGACCGATCCCATAAAGAAGAAGAAGGCTTCTCCCTCGAAACCCTCTTCCCGAAAGAAATCCAGAGCCATCGTGACCAAGATGCAGACTGTACTCACTACCGATGATTTTGACTTCATCATAGCAGCCCTAAAGGATGTCTTGCAGGAATTTGTGGAGAAACAAGAATCCAAGAAGGAGGAAATGTATGACAGAATTGAGGTCAAACTCTGAGGGGTATAGTAGGCCCTTCAGTCTAGTCACATAGTGTCCACTGTGCCCCTACCATTGAGAGCACAAGAGTTGGGAGATGAGCCAACCCAACTTCGCCGACTAGCAGATGCAACCGAAGATCACCTTCACTGCGCATAAGAAGAAATAGAACAAGCCACCTAGGCCTTGAAGCAATTGAAATGAGTACTTGTAGAACAACGTCGACTTGTAGAGAAAGAGAAGGTTTCTCTCCAGATGAAGTTTTAAAAGGAGAAAGCACAAATTCAACAAGAAAAGGAACAGTTGCTCGAAGAACAACTTGAAGTGAAAGAAGCTGTCAACAGATCACTTTGCTTTGTGATAGGCTTAGAACCACAGGCATAAGACCGAGTCACACATCAAGTAGAGCATATCACAAAAGATATCCAACAACCACAATAACATATAGCATACTTAGAGCTCTGCACATTGCCTGACACTCCGCAGATGGTAAGGGATCACAGAGAAGCAACTTCCCAAAGCGCAGTTGAAAGAATCAAGGGCCTCACCATGGAATGTAAGAAATTGAGTGATCGCAGTGCCCAGACGTATGAGAGACTCATTGAGAATCCAGAAATGAAGACACTGGAGTCACATCTCTAAGAGGTGAAGTATCAATAAAAAACAATACAGGCGCAGTTGAAGCCCCTGTCAGCTGTTGAAAGGATGAAGTGATCCCAAGAGAAATGCACTACCCAACAGCAGGTCCACATCATCAAAGAAAAGTCATGGAAGTGACTCAGAGGCTCCAACCTGTACAGGATGAGGATTACCAACTATTCACAGAGATCGAAGGCCGAGGAGAAGAACTAGAGAAAGTCATCACTGCATTTGAACAACGCTTAGAGAGACCTATCAACGAAGCAATCATACAAGAGTTCACTGAACAGGAGGCCATGGAACAACAACAAGTCAAAGAAGCTCAAGCCAAGCTTGAGGGTTTTGAAACTGATGTACCTAGATCAGAGTGACTCAGGATGAGTCATAGGTGAGTGTTGGGGGCATGTTGGCCCTTGACCAAGTTTTGAGGATCCTTGGTTAGGTTTGATCTATTTTTGGGACTTCGACAGGCTGTCGAAGGCGGAGCACAAGACAAAGTGGAGATCGTGGGATCTTAGCCCCTTTTAGGGCCCCTTTTGGGATTCGATATTATGTAATGGGTATGGGGATGTCGACCCATGGGTTTACCCATGCTTAGGCCTATTTTATAAAGTATAAATAGAAGGTTGGGCGTTGTAGGAAGTAGTTTGATCTATGTGATTGAAATTTCTAAGTGTTGAGTGGAGATTGCTTTTGTGCATACTGTATGAGGCTTGCAGAGCTCAGTGAAAGTGATTGTAAGAGATTGAGAAGAGTCTTAGTGCTGTAACCTAGCCCGAGGAAGGAGGATATAGCGAGGTGCATAGATTTCCTTTCCTCTGCGGAGTAGGGTTTTTGTCACTCTGTGCATGTAACTGATTGAAGAAGCTAATAAAGAAGATGAAGAGTTGGTGGATGTAGCCCCAGGGTGGGGGTGAACCACGTACATGTTGTGTTTCTCTGCTTTGTGCGATGTATTGATGTGTTTAAATGTTAACTTGATTAGTGCTTCAATATAGATGAATGGTAGAAATATATGTTAATGCTATGTTCTTAATAGTATGGATGAATACTA
>SNQJ01S0104516.1:57269-73150 GCA_010110895.2 Picea sitchensis
TTTATTACAGACGTATAGGAAAAGAATCTCGTGACTCTAACTTCAAAACTTATTACATATCCCGAATCAGACCAGAACAATCAAAGGGTATTCAATCCTATGCAAGTAATGTGTTTATAGTTTTCCAACAGAAAAATATCAAAATTACTTGATAATCAGTGACTACAGGAATCTGGACTGAACTTTCCATGATAACGAAAATTCTAGGGCAGAACCAACCCTCATGATAGAACCTGGAGTCTATTGTCTTCTCTTAAAAATGCAGTAAGATTGAAACCTGAGTACCTTTCTTGAACAGGGCATGGTTCTAATCCATCACAATGACCTTGTAAGTCATCAAGAAAGACGAGGCGATTTTTCATAGCGTCAAATAAAAACCAAACAAAAATTAAAATTTTAAGGTAAACCATATAAGACAACGAAGGTATTATCTTACAGGGTAATACTTATCTTGAATTGTCACAGGAATGCTCCCATTCTTAGTCAGGATCCATCGACACACCGAAAGGGGAGGAGTGAACTTGAAAATCCTGATGGGTACCCTCGCAACAACAGGGTCCCATCATTAGAATTGGTTACCAAATTGTCTAAGTCAAAATATTCAGGAAATTAAATAAAGGGACAACATTAACATTGTAAATCTGAACTGCATGGGTTTGCACGGTATGAGTAGGCCGAATGTACGAATCAAGACATAGTATCATTTTAAATATTTCATGCCGAAGAGAATGCATTGCTCAAACTATAAACACAAAGTTAAATTCTATATGCCAAATAGGTTTATCAAAGTCTAAACATGGATTGGTTATGTGTGCCGAAGAGAATGCATTGCTCGAAGATTTAATACATAATTAGTATTTGTGTCGAATACCAAGTTTCGAATGGTATTTTCCACACACAGACAACGATATTATTAGAGTGAAAGATGTTAACCCAAATTTAATCACAGACTCAAACAATTGCATGATACGGGGTACTTCTTAACAAATTGTTCGGTGCACAGAATCCCCAAGTTAAATTATATACCGAATGGAAATACAATAATGTTTTAAAATGACATTACAATCACAACAGTCAAATAGTGGTATGATAGAACCTGCACAATTGTGGACTCCCAAGAAAAATGCAGTATAACATGCAATACAATGTGGGTTTTACCCTACCAAGTCAACTTCTGAACTAGAAGTCTCGCGCAGTCTCACAAAGACTCAACACCACAACACCAGGTAACAACACATAAAGATAAGGGAGACCCATAAAGGAGAGTAGGGGGATAACGTAAACCCTATGAGTAAATACAAATACTTTAAACCTGATAAAATGCCTATGCAATATCGCTGAATTTAGAAACAAGAAGGCGGAGTACCGAGAATGTTTAGAAATGTGTTAGAACCAAACAATAGAGAAGTATCCTTACCCGGTTCAGAGAGGGATACCAGTGAGATTTTTAGTATCCGTTCTTGTTTTTTCCAAAAAGAACCTCTCCACAACGTATACACTAGATCAAATCTCCATAGTCATCCTTGGAGAAGTATGTAGAGTAATGAAGCCGAATGGGGAAACAAAAACCTAATTAGACCCTTTCAGAAGCAAAACGAGGAAACAGTTAATGAACCGTACCTTTCCATGTGACGTTTGGGAGGTGGCTTACTCTGCACTAGACACGAAGGCCAGGTGACAGGCCTCAGAAGGGACTCTGCACAAACCTCCATTGAGGTGACTGGACAAAGGATTCAATGGGACCCTGACATTCATACTCTCATTTCTCACACCGAGTTAATGTAAAGGATGGCGGTGACTCAGAACTTTTCATTTGTAACTAGCAAGGGCAAGTTCTTGTCTCAGTTATGGTAATGTTCGGTTCGATTTTGTTATACAACTCACAAATGAGGGTTGTTACCCTTGGACTCCAACGATATACGACCAACTCCTTTAACATTAAAATGGAACAGGAACTAAACTCATTCGATATTTCTTTTTGGGCCAATCTAAGACTAAAATTTCTAAAGTCACATCTATAGTAAGACTGTGCCTTGTGTAGCGAAATTATATGCATGTTGGGACCCTGTATTCCATGTGACATGGTATACTTTTACACATATTAATACCATCAGGAAGAACACGATTTCATAAGGACTTCAGGGAATACCCTTTTGAAACATTTGTATCCTAGAACTATAGGTTATGAAAGGCCTTAATGGCATAAATTGTGATACATATAAATATATGTAAAAAACATATATAAAGGGATTCAATAATTGGAATAATTTAAACATATGTCCCTAACAATTTTTTTATTTTTTTTGGTAATTTTGGGGAACATTACATATCCCATGCATGCATGTGATATGGACCATTAATGTGACATTCTCTGAGTGATAATATTGGATTTGAATCTCATTTTGTGGTTGAAGGGTGTATTTCTCAGCAAAATAAACCACTGATAAGACAATACCAATGGGAAATGTATCATTGCATATTCTAAAATGTTTGTCCTACCATTGAGCCACACAAACACACTAAACATATTGTTGGGTATTTTTAAGGAAGTACTTGATGAAGTCCCATAGTCGTATCTGGAAAGTCACCAAATGTATCGTTTTTCTTTCCTCCCCTCCATCAATATCATACATGACATATTTAAAGCTTTGTAAGTCAATCTCCTTCCTCCCCAATTCATACTCATAATTCACATGGATGCACTTGCTCAGTAATGTCATTCCACCACACCTAGGGCATGTCCCATATAAGAAATATTTTTGATAGAATGTAAAACCCTCTGGCCTTATGCATAATATGTTATGAATAAAGTCTTTAGATTATGACAATGACAATATAACTAAGCATTCCTGCACAAGGGTGTTATGCAATACATGATGTGTATGTGTGTGTCTGATACAAAGAACCATACTCAATGTGGTATCAACCACAACATGTGTTATGGATTGTGTTTATTTGAACATACCAAAGCTTGCATTTATGAAAAGTTCTTTGGCCTGAGTTAAGTGCACTATGTACAATCCTGAATCATTCATACAACTCTATCTGTGTCATGTCAAGAAAGTGTTTAATGTGGGGTTTGTTGGGCCCATGACATGATTGATTTAATGACGTTAATTAGATCCTTTTTGGCCGAATATGTATATGTGTTTTCCTATTTTGAAGAGTTTTTGAAGAGCTTTTGTGTCAAATCTCTATGATTCATACCAGGTATGCTTGATTCATGTTTTGTGATGATTTTGAGTATAATTCAACATGTTTTTATGATTCCAGGAAGTTAATTCGTGTTTTGTGTGTCACAGGGAAAAATCACAGCTTGTTTTTGCATCAGTCACTCCGTCCGGTACTCCATTCGACACTCAGTCCGGTACTCCGTCCGACACTCCGTCCTGCACAAAAACCATGGGAGATTTGGTGGTTAGCATATCGGCAACCAACGATAAGCAAATCATAGACATGGGTTTTGCTTGTGCCCACGGCCTCCAGCTACTGAGCTTCTGACAACTCGAATTGGGTTGTTATGCTAGGCGATTATTGGCTTGCCTTATTTCTAGAAGCCACCGGCAGTTAGGGCATATTAAATGAGATTTGTTGTTTTTAGAGAGGGTTGACCCTTCTAGTGGTCGACCTCTCAGCTTTTAAAATTATAAATACCACCTAAGTGGTTAGACAGATGGTGTTAGAGAGAAAAATATAGTTCATCCCTATTTTGCTAAAACTGTGTAAAGACTGCATTTTTTATTTTAATGGTGAATTCGTGTTGTTGAGCTCGTGGTTCGACTATGAAGAGTAGCCACAACTTGCTGGGGGGCCCACCAACAGTCTGGGTGAATATCCAATTAGTTTTCTTGTGAATTGAATAGTGTAGTTGTCATTTTTATTCATTTCCTGTACATGTGTTTTTATCTTTCTTACTTACCATGTAATTATTGTTTATAGTTTAATTGTTTCAGTTTCTTGTTGCAGGTTGCTTATGAAGAATAGTTAATATTCCATGTCTTTCTAACTAAATAGGAAACAACTTAATCTTAATCCACTAACCCTTGTGTGATTAGATGATAGTTAGAATTTATGCATGCTGAAATAGAGATTAAAACATAGTTTTTAGTTTATGGTTTCTTTGGCAAGTTCCAATGGATGGATAGTTGTTAGTTTGCTCATCTAATTGTTGTTTAGTTTTTCTCATTTAATTGTTAGTTAGTTTTCTTATTTTCATATGATGAAATAATATTTAATTTATGTTTTATGAATATTTCCTCTTTTGCAATTTGAATTGTTAGAATATAATTAGTTCAGTTTTTTTTCATGCAATTTCCTTTTCTAGATTTAGGTTGCAATTTCAATTCAAAGTTGATTATTGAATTTAGATTTCAGTTATGAATCTTAGTATGAAATTGCTTAATTAGTATAGAATGCAATTGAATTTACTAGAATAGTGTTTTTATATTGTTGATGATTAATGCATAATTGAATAATCACATGGATATGCAGGATAGTTGATGTTGCTTCTATAATGGCCAAGTTCTCATTGGATTACCTAATTCACACTTTTCACTTTGCTATCGAAGTCAATATTGAGTTTATCCCTCTTGAGTTATCGTTAATTGTTAAATKCCATCGTGATATCATAAGACATTGAAGACATAACCATCAACACTATATTTGAGTTTTCTTGCTTTTATAGATTAGAGAATAGTTTCCTTGCTTTTGTAGATTAGAGAATAATCCTTTTGCTTTGGTAGATTAAAGAATAGTTTGCTTATCATAGATTAAAGAGTAGTTGTTAATTACTTTTATTATCATAATGCTTTCAATTTAGTAGATTAAAGATTTCCTTTCATAAATTAGAAGTAATTGTGAAGTTTAATTTAAGAATAGAGTTCACTTACTTATTAGTTTGATTAGTTGTTTATTGAGTAATTTCAATTAGTTTACTTTCTGTAGAATTTATCATAGGTTAGTTAGTTGTTTTCTTGCTTCTTTACTTGCTTTAATAGGGTAGTTTCTTGCTTGTCTATTTTTCTTTGATAGGGTAGTTGCTTGTCTATTTTACTTGCTTTCATAGGATAGTTTCTTATTGAATTTGAATAGGTTAATTAAAGTAGTTTGTTGTTGTTATTGCTTATTAGGTAGAAAGTTTTCTTTTGCTTATTGGCATGATTAAGTTGATTTTCTTTAAGTAGGGTTTTTATTTTCTTTCTTAGACCTATCCATCGATCCTTTGTTCAAAAGTTACTTAAGGTACATAGTTTAAGTTTCTTGATAGGGTTTGATTATTAGCCTTTGCTTGAATAGATTAGTTCTTAGATAGCCACTTCCTTAGTTAGACTATACTACCTCCATCCTTTCTACCTTGGCATATATATTTCTACAAATCTTAGTTTACTTACCTCGGGTTGACAATTTAATTGAGGGTTTTTAAGTGTTTTTTAGTGCATATAGAACACCCATCATTTTTGGCGTCGTTTCCGAGGAGTTGTCTCAAGGTAGGAAATAGATCATTTCTAAACCTTAGCATTAGTTTGGTGGCGAGGGAACTTTAAGACGAGAGGTAAGAACCTGCGCATCTACTATAGCAGGTTCCCCCAAACCCAATGGTAGTTTTTGTTTTTGTTTTTGTTTTATTTCATGAACAAACCTAGAGACCCAAAAAGTAGATACATTAAATCTAAATCATACCTTTCAACCAAGGTTCCTTCTGACCTTTTTGGGGGAATGAACATTCCACTCATAAACTCCGTATATCGATACCGGAAAGTAGGAGTTAGCTCAACCCAAAGAGCTAAAGTAGTCTCTGAAGAGACTAAAACAGGGAGCACTATAGAAAAAAAAGTTGAAGCATTAATAATAGTGGGACAGGAGGAAATACCACTTGAGCCCTCCGCAGAACCAAACAACACAACCTTTGTTTTCTTACCACCACCACGAGAATGAATTTGAAGGTGACCATTAGTTTGGAAGAACTCTCTCAAATCCTAGCAACGACTAGGATCTCTTCTTTTTCAGGAAGAATAGATATTGACAATAGTCAAGAACTTGTCTACCTCTCCGAAAATATTAGAAGAATCAAGGTCCTATGAGCTAAAAAATGTTTTTCCTTACCAAAATGCAAAGGAAGCTAAAACATTATGGACTACATCCAGTGGAGAGAAATCATTAAGACTTGAGATTAAGGAGTTCTCAACATCCATCTCAACAGATCCTCTATGTACTTCAGAAATCAATCATCCAGAAGAAGAGGATTTGCATAGCATAATGAAGGAGAGCATAGAAATTACTGTTGATGAACATCAAGATTACATTGAAATTTGGTTTCAAGAGGTCATCAGGCCAAAATACTATTCTCTTCTTCAACACCTTCTGATGCCAAAACAAGTAGGTTGGTTGGTTCTTCATATCCAGGTAATCACTGCGGTAACTTTTTTATATGTGGATATGAGTATGTTTTTTATCTTGCTTCGCACATGGTTACATTGGAAAAGTTCTTACACTTGAATAAAGATTTTCCTTTGTTTTTAGATAGGGTAGGATAATAAATAAAAGATGTGTGTTGTTAGTTTAGCTTAAAGTCTAGTGCAACCTCATTTTACATTTTCTTTTAATAAAAGAACTATGAGATACATGTTCCAGTGATTTGATCTCATTAGTTTTTGATATTTTAGAGTGTGGCTTTTGATGAATAATTCTAGATATTTCTGTAGGTATTTATTTCACTAGGTGTAGACAGTTTCAAGGAAATATAAAAGAAGGATTTTTCTTCAAAAAATTGCTATATTTAAATCTTATTGTTTGCTAAGCATCAAATGAATAATGACTTGCTGTAATTAGCCATATTTTTGCAAAGAATTTCATCTTCTTTTTCCCAAGGCATCTTAAAAAGAAGTTACTCTTGAACCTTCACCTCTATATAAGGAAGTGATACAATAACCATAAATCTTAGAGGTCACTTGTACAATTTTCCCAAGAAACTTGAGTAAGTGAGTAAAGTATCTTTATTAAAGAGTAACAAGGAGGTTTGATTAGCGGTTAGCCATGGAAATATCACAATAACTTACAAAAGAAGAATGTGAGTTGAGCCTAGAGAAACCTTTATGTTCTTTCTCAATGGTACCATCCACTACACACTAAATAGCTTGATTATATTATATCTTTAGATAGGCCACGTCCAATTAAGTACACCTTACATAAGGACAATCACTAAGGAATATAATGAAAAGTCATCCTCTAACATAAATACTATCCCAATTGAAAAAAAAGAAAGAAAACGTTGTTTTCAGAGTTGTCGCCCCATCTTCTTGCATAAAAAAATATTATACTAAAATATTAAAAGATGGAGGGCCAGTCTCTGAGGGTGTAAGAGGCTAAACCACCGAGATATTGAACAGGTCTGTTGGCAGCAGGTACTGGCCTGTGGTATGACTAGGTAAATCCACTGGAGTACTGAACATGCTTGCTGACAGCGGGGTATTCTACCTAACGAGGATGATAATTTGGCAAAAAATAAATAATAAATTTAAACTTGTCCTAATGTATGACATTACTTGTAGACAAAGATGACATGAAGTATGTATGGTTAAGCTAAGGTTAATGAACTCCATAAACTTGCCATTGGGAACTAACTCTAATACTATATTGACACTCTCTTGCCTACCTTTTCTTATTTATATATAGTATCTCTTATCCTATAGGTGGGACTATCTTTTAACTGTCTCGTTAGACCAATCTGTGAAATTTATCTCTACACTTAACAAGATGTAAATCTTTGGCTATTGGTAGAACTGACTGGTTTCCTATATTCTTGATTGTGAGGTGTCACAATACTTAGGTGTGGGGGAGGGGTTCATGAGTTGACAAATGATAACATTGCCTAGAAGAAGTAAATATTTGTAAAAATTTATGTGTGTTTTTTTCATAATACAGGCTATTATATCAGTAGTTATTTTATTTTTGAAATGCTAATTCCCTGTGTGTTATAAATTGTTGTACATTTCCTTAACATACCACTTAACTGGTTTATTTTCGTTACACACTGTTCATTACAGAGTTATGATTGCATGCCTTATAGAATGCAAGATAGAGGAATGGATTGTGTGAGCACGATGGAAAAAAAAATAATAATGGAACACTCTTAGCCTGCCTCTGCTCCTATTCACTATGTTCGTGGTCTCTAAGGAATCAATTGCCTCAGCCACAAAACTCCCAAGAGTTGGAGACCACTAGTTTAAACACCACCCGTTGCCAAGAGCAAGTTATAGCATGATTTTCAAAACCAAATTTCAGAACATCTATGGAGCTAAGGGATACTCCAAGGAGTGGATAAAAGAGGAGCTAATCAACCCTCTCATAGGCATCACCAGATTGATTACATGTGAAGGTAGATATTCTATCTTTAAAGCCTAACACTTTTGATTATTAGCTCACTTTCAGTTCAATAAGCCATTGAATTTTCCCTTTTACTTCTTAAAGAGTCTTGATAGGATGTATTCCCAAGTGAGGAAGAATGAAACTGATCCCATAACAACCTATTTCACCATGACCTTATCAAACTACTTGTCTTAGCCAAGTTGGAAAAACAGGGGAAAATGTGGGATGAGTTCATTTACCAATTTGCAAAACCTCATCTTACAATCAAGACTAGCAATAAGACTCTTGATATAGGGATTGTTACTCCACCCAGACCCTCATCCTCAAGCTATTCCTTTACCAGTCCAAAAGTCTAAGAAACTTGTTGATACCCCTATAGCCTCATCGGGCAAGAAGACCAAGAAACCTATTGCTAACCCCCCTATAAAAAAAGTAAAGACCAAGAAGACTATTTCTAATTCATGGCACGAGGACGTGACATATATTCGGTTTGGGGGGAGTTTCCTGAGATAAAAAATGCTAAGCACTTCCCATTTGTATAGAAAACCCATGAGAAGAGGAAGTAGGATTTCTGTCAAAATTCTGTCATACTGTGTTTTTACAATGTCTCGGGATATTATATCAGCAGTTGTTTTTATTGGTATGATAAATTATATACCGTTGACATCATTGTGTGTGTTATAAGATTGTTGTGCATTTTTATGTTTAGGATATAGAAAACTTTGTATACTTAACTACTCTTTGTGACAAATACAGAGCGATAACAACTGCTAAATACTTACTGCCATCTGTATTACAAGCTTATGAAAAGAGTAACAATTGTTTGAATTTTTAAAGATCGATGAAAGGAAATAAAAATTCTCCTATTCACCATGCCTACCAATACAAACCAAGCCTTTTTTTAGTATCTGTCAGTACTGTCAGCACCAATGATCAAATTTACTATTTCATGTGATTGATAGGGTTATTTGGTCAAATTGTTATATTTTCAAAATAAAATTATCAAATAAAATTTGAAATCTCTTTGTTTTAAAATGGTCATTGGTGTGTCTAGGTATCATTACTACTCCCTCCAATCATCCAAGTTCCTAAATTTTCATCATGGTCATGTCATCATCCCTTGTCATAAATTTTCAAATGATAGTCTTGGTCAAAGTTCTACTTCAAAATTGGTTTATGAATTAAGGAAGATGAATTTGACAAAAGTGAAAGAGATTTTTGTCAATAATAGACCAATATACAAAAACCTCCTTCATTTTATCCACAGGTGTTATCATTTGAGAGAAATTCCCCAAATACAGTTGCTATAGGAGGGTTCCTGCACATTTGGACAACTTGACTTCAAGTTAGTTTTTCAGAGGTTTGGAGAAGGAATTTGCAATGATTGATGGTTCCATTGTGTATAAGACATCATAAAATTTTCAAAAATACCACTTTCAGCCCAAAATTCCTTTGGGAAGGCCTCCAAAAACCCTCTCAAAGATCACACTGTGTTTCTGCTGAGAGCACGTTGTGTTTCTGTAATTTTTGAGTAACCAAATTCAAGCTTGGATTATGAACAAATGAGAAATTATTTTTGAAACCTGGAGGAGGTTTATGTTCATAAAATACCCAAAAACAATAACCTCTCTCATGTTTTTAATATATGTTATGGTTTGGGATATATTCAATTCTCTTAGAGGCCTAGTTTTTCTGAAAATAAAACACTCTGTTTTTTATGTTTTAGTCATGTTTTCTTGTCGTGTTGTCCTAACAACTGGAAGTGAATTTTTGAAAACCAAGAGAGATTTTTATCAAGGACATATTAAAAAACAATAACCTCTCTCCGTTTTTGAATATACATTATGGTTTGGGATATATTCAATTCTCTTAGAGGCCTAGTGTTTCAGAAAATAAAACACTCTGTTTTTCATGTTTTAGTCATGTTTTCCTAACAACTGGAAGTGAAGTTTTGAAAACAAAGAGAGGTTTTTATTAAGGAAATATTCCAAAACTAAAACCTCTCTCATTTTTTACACAAGAGTTACTTTATTGTAGTTAAAGGTGTCACTTGGATACGTATTTTTCACAAGTTCGCCAGACCAGAATTGTTGCGCTTCTGGGAAGTCACTTTTGGAACTAATTTTGCAGAGATAAAATTGATGTTTTGCATGGTTTAAAGGGTCAAGGGTATACTATAAATCTCAAGGCTTCCTCACATGTCATCAACAACCTCCAAAAATTCCAAACCCTCCAATTCAAACTTAGAGAGCACGAAACATTGAGTCGTCATTTACGTCATAATAACATTGTCCTACAAGACAAGATGAACTCTCTACAACGTTTGATTGATGATATGACTGCCACCAATCATAGTCTCTAGATGAAATTAAAACATCACAAAAGGCCCAAGACAAAATCCCCCGGGCAAGAGGGAGAAGCTTCTAAAGCTAATCCATTGCCTCCTTTGCAAGTCTAGTCATGTTGGGTGATTCATTTTTGTTTGCAATGGGACCTACAAAATCTTAGGTGTGGGGGTAATGTTGGGCCCTTGATATGATTGATTTAATGATGTTAATTAGATCCTTTTTGGCTGAATATGTATATGCGTTTTCCTGTTTTGAAGAGTTTTTGAAGAGATTTTGTGTCAAATCGTTATGATTCATACCAGGTATGCATGATTCATGTTTTGTGGTGATTTTGAGTATAATTCAACATGTTTTTATGATTCCAGGAAACTAATTTGTGTTTTGTGTGTCACAGGGCAAAACACAGCTTGTTTTTTCATCTGACAAGTCTCCATTCGATACTCAGTCCAATACTCTGTCCGGCACTCAGTCCTGCACAAAAACCATGGGAGATTTGGCGGTTAGCATATCGGCGGCTAGCGATGGGAGAATCAGAGGCATGGGTTTTTCTTGTGCTCATGGCCTCCAGCTACTGAGCTTCTGATGACTCGATTTGTGTTGTTATGCTGGGCGATTGTTGGATAGCCTTATTTCAGGAAGCCACCGACAATTAGGG
Organism: Picea sitchensis; assembly: GCA_010110895.2. Taxonomy (NCBI): domain Eukaryota; kingdom Viridiplantae; phylum Streptophyta; class Pinopsida; order Pinales; family Pinaceae; genus Picea; species Picea sitchensis. The sequence continues at coordinate 68,637 of SNQJ01S0104516.1, forward strand.
CATATTAAATGCAATTTGTTGTTTTTAGAGAGAGTCAAACCTTCTAATGGTTGACCTCTCAGCTTGTAAAATTATAAATACCACCTCAGTGGTCAGACAGATGGTGTTAGAGAGAAAAAGACAGTTCAGCCCTATTTTGTTATTTTCACATACATTTTTCTAAAACTGTGTAAAGACTACATTTTTTATTTTAATGGTGAATTCGTGTTGTTGAGCTCGTGGTTCGCCTTTGAAGAGTAGCCACAACTTGCTAGGGGGGGGGCACCAACAGTTTGGGTGAATATCCAATTAGTTTTATTGTGAATTGAATAGTGTAGTTGTCATTTTTATTCATTTCCTGTACATGTGTTTTTATCTTTCTTACTTACTGTATAATTACTATTTATTTTAATTGTTTCGGTTTCTTGTTGCAGGTTGCTTATGAAGAATAGTTAATATGCCATGTATTTCTAACTAAATAGGAAGCAACTTAAGCTTAATCCACTAACCCTTGTGTGATTAGATGATAGTTAGAATTTATGCATGTTTAAATAGAGTTTAAAACAGAGTTAAAACAAAGTTTTTTGTTTATGGTTTCTTTGGGAAGTTTTGGTGGATGGATAGTTGTTAGTTTGCTTATCTAATTGTTGTTTAGTTTTTCTCATTTAATTGTTAGTTAGTTTTCTTATTTTCATATGATGAAATAGTATTTAATTTATGTTTTATGAATATTTCATCTTTTGCAATTTGAATTGTTAGAATAGAATTAGTTCAGTTTATTTTCATGCAATTTCCTTTTCTAGATTTAGGTTCCAATTTCAATTAAAAGTTGATTATTGAATTTAGATTTCAGTTATGAATCTTAGTATGAATTTGCTTAATGAGTATAGAATGAAATTGAATTTACTAGAATAGTGTTTTTATACTCTTGATGATTAATGCGTAATTGAATAATCACATGGATATGAATGATAGTTGATGTTGCTTCTACAATGGCTAAGTTCTCATTGGATTGCCTAATTCACACTTTTCACTTTGCTATCAAATTCAATATTGAGTTTATCCCTCTTGAGTTATCATTAATTGTTAAATGCCATCCTGATATCATAAGACACCGAAGACATAACCATCAACACTATATTTGCATTTTCTTGCTTTTATAGATTAGAAAATAGTTTCCTTGCTTTTGTAGATTAGAGAATAGTCCTCTTGCTTTGGTAGATTAAAGAATAGTTTGCTTATCATAGATTAAAGAGTATTTGTTAATTACTTTTATTATCATAATGCTTTCAATTTAGTATATTAAATATTTCCTTTCATAAAATAGAATTAATTGTGAAGTTTAATTTAAGAATAGAGTTCACTTTCTTATTAGTTTGATTAGTTTCTTATTGAGTAATTTCGATTAGTTTACTTGCTGTAGAAGTTATCATAGGTTAGTTAGTTGTTTGCTTGCTTGTTTTCTTGATTTAATAGGGTTAGTTGCTTGCTTGTCTATTTTGTTTTGATAGGGTAGTTTCTTGTCTATTTTACTTGCTTTCATAGGATAGTTGCTTATTGAATTTGAATAGGTTAATTAAAGTAGTTTGTTGTTGTTATTGCTTATTAGGTAGATATTTTTCTTTTTCTTATTGTCATGATTAAGTTAATTTGATTTAAGTAGGGTTTTTATTTTCTTTCTTAGAACTATCTATCGATCCTTTGTTCAAAATTTACTTAGGGTACATAGTTTAAGTTTCTTGATAGGGTTTGATTATTAACCTTTGCTTGAATAGATTAGTTCTCAAATAGCCACTTCCTTAGTTAGACTATACTACCTCCAGCCTTTCTACCTTGGAATATATATTTCTACAACTCTAAGTTTTCTTACCCTGGGTTGACAATTTAATTGAGGTTTTTTAAGTCTTTTTAGTGCATATAGAACATACATTAGGGTTCACGGTCCTTAGATCCCCTTCTCAATTTTAGTACATATTTTTTGTTATAAGATGGCCTAGTGTTCTCATGCCAAAAATTATATACTAGTCCCTTAAATGCTCCAATTAACTTCATGTCAAAATGAGGTAGCCTACCAATGAAGGCCTATAAATCTATTGGGCCACCTGTGTCGGGGATATCTCATCTATTAAAATACTTTTGAAGGGTTTTGATATTGCATTTAATGAGATGAGAGGTTTGTTTGAGAAAAGGGTGTTTTATTGTGATATTGCTAATAATTCATTGTGAAAAGACACATCGAGTTTCATTATGATCTTTAGAATGAGTTTTCTTACCATTTTTTTGAAAAGAATACACAAGGTTTCTAACAATATAATGATTTGTTTATGAAATTTTAACTATTTTAAAGTCTTAAATTCTCCTAACAATGGTCAAACTCCTAGATTTTAACAAATCCAACAATAATTGAAATTTAGTGGCATCATATTTTGGTTCAAAATATTTTTTAATAATTTTATAAGAATCATAACGAATAGTCCGGTTAGGTAACTTACCTTCAAGTGATGTTATACCAATTTCATCCACGTAAATGTGTTTAGGAGTTCTTTGTTGCACATTGCTCTATCTAGGTAGGAATGATGGACTCACATTATAGAAATTTTGACCTCCCTGTAGTGGAGTTACAAATGTAGTAGCTCTTTCCCCTTCAATCACTTGTGGATCAATTCTAGGAGGAGAGTGGACATGCTCAGGACTAGTTTCTGGAACATCTTACTATCCAAAAAGAAGTTGCACCATAGAAACTTCTTCACCATAAGGATGTGCACCAATTTCCTCTCTATTTTCATCCATTGTATAATCAGCTCCAAACAAATCCTCCATCATATGGTCATCCACAACAACTTGTCTTGAGGAAATAATGATTGGAGGTTCACTAGAAGTTTGAATTGGATTGGTATCTATTCAAATCATGTGCTTTTATTTTGTTGATGGAGGAGAAACAATAATGACATCTATGGCTCTAGAATTTGAATCGCCTTCTCATGAAAGCATGTGTTTGATATACCTAACCTTTCCTTTTCTCTTTCTTAAATTACCTTTCAATGGGGTTTTCTTTGCTCAAATACTTTCTGCCTCGATTTTGTAGGTTCCCCATGTTTAAAGAGAACAATTCCCTTCCAAGTACACCACAACAAGATACGATTTTTCTTTCCATTGACAATTGTATTTCAATTACCCAAAGTTTTCGACCAATTACACAAGAAGACACAAGTTTTATTTCCACTGACAATTGTCTTCCAGTTAAACAAATTTGTCTACCAATTACACAATAAGACATGAGTTTTATTTCCACTAAAAACAGTCTTCCAATTACACAAATTTTTCAACCAATTACACAAGAAGACACAAGTTTTCTTTCCAAAAACACAAAAGAAAGAAAATATATCTATTGTTGTTATTTCTTCGTGCATATGTCAAGATAGTTCTCTTTTTTCAAATAAAACAAGGATAAGGTTTGTTCTTGCCTCGTATACCTTCCTAACATGAGTGCGCACACATTCCTAGAATGTGTGTGCTCTAAAGGTCGTGACATTCCAAGAATTTGTGCATGTTCCTGTTGGGTAGGTAAATGAGGTAGACACATTGCTCAACCACATTTATTTATACTCACAAGAGTGCGTGCATGGTATTAATGCAACGGATAAAACATTATTATATGGCAAAAATAACTTTATGAATAAAGGTGTAGAGGGGTTTGGGGACAAATAGAACCTAAGGGATTAAGATTGAAAGTTCTTTGAGGCATAGGGAAATGATTTGAGAACTAGGATGGAGGTGTAGGGGTTACCGACCCTTCAATAAGAGGTATGGGAATGGGGAACTTAGGGATCAGATGTGTAGGGTGTTAAGGTTTGGGTATGTGTGGGGTCCTAGTGTTAGATGGAGCTAGGGCCCAAGTAGAGGTAGTTACCTAGACATAGAAGGGGCTAGTGGTGGGAGAGAAACTAAGAGTGAGATATTAACATAAGGGGGGAGATATTCTAAGAGAGTGTGTATGAGAGTGTGAGGCATGGAAAGGAAAGGTATAGGTATAGGTATAGGTTTGGCTCATGGTCTAGGTATTTCCATGTCTATGTCATGGTATAGGTATAGGTCATGGTATAGGTATAGGTAATGGTTAATGTCTAGGTCTAGGTCATGGTATAGGTATAGGTCATGGTCTAAGTCATGGTTTAATGGTAGCTTTGTGATTTTTTATTTGTTGGTATGAATTTCCTTGAGGTTGACAGAGCATAGAAAAGTTGGTATAAGATTCGGTTTCATGTAATCTAAAAAGTAATATTTTATATATGAGTGTATTAATAAATATCTATGTGTAGGTTCAAGATGATGAAATATAGAGGAGAATAAACAATTCATGGCTAGTACCCTTATTTTGGGAACTGTGATTTCTTTGATGATAATATTTTGTGAACATTATTCATACAAATGAAGTAAGTTGAACTCACAATTTATATATGGCTATCAATTCCATTCAGGTACCAACTCATCTATGATATATGTATATCCATTCTATTCAAATACCCTGTTTGTAG